>JAAKFY010000108.1:0-5000 GCA_011823955.1 Dissostichus mawsoni | reverse complement strand
ATTTAATAAATGTTACACTTAAAGGTAGGGTAGGTAAGAATGGAGAAACCAGCTCGAGGGCGTTAGAATTTGAAAGTACGCAGCCGAAAACAATCTGCCCTTCCTTCAGACTTCCTTACAGAGCCCCTCCTCCAACACACACGGACGCGCACATGACCAATGAGGGCACGAGATAAGTTTGTGCACAGATGGAAGGCTGACAGGCAGGTAGGCCATCCAGTTATTTAGCCGGGCCGGCTCAGATGATTGGTCGTGCTTTTTACAGCGCCACGGCTTCCACAGATGACATGTTTTTATGTATTTATTGTCAAAGCATTTAATGTATTCATTGCTATCGGGATGTTAAGAGCATTCCATGGAATATAACAACAAGTGTTTCTGAAGTGAATCACCTACCCCACCTTTAACTGGTGTTGAAAAGAAGCCGGTGTTCATTTTTTGGGGTAGTTGAGCAGTATGTAACATATGCTACCACGAATGATAACTTTGCCAACGATAACCCTAACCCTAATAGGTGCTCAGATATTCAATGTTCACATTTTTGCCTTGCTTTATTTTCACATGTATTACCTCACAGTAATTTGTATATCTATGTTTATTTACATGTTATTTAGCTGATACTTTTATCCCAAAGCCACTTACACTTAAATACTGTAGACCTACGGGAGCACTTAGGGGTTCTGTATCCGTGACCATGAGTGTTTTGCTAAAGAAATTTAAACTTACAAGTTATTGATCCTCACAAGATAGTCTGATATATAAGTCAGTCATACTCAACAACATGACTGGTTTTATCTCTTCTGACGGGAGCTGAAACGTGTGTGACTTTGTCCAACTTGGTTTGGTCAGTGGTGACGTCCAAATCATATCCCCCGTCACCACCACCACCACAACAAACACTGCACACACACTCGGACCAAACTGACCCACACAGTGACCAAAGGGACCCACCAGCTCTGCAATAACAAGGTGACAGACACACAGACGGAGTCCTGGGGAAGATGGGCTGGAGGGTGGGGGTTCAAACAGCTGAGGGTACAAATTGATTCTAATTGACTTTTGCTCACACACACACACATAGAGGAACACACAGATTGAACAAGAACACACACAGACACACCCCGGCCCTAACCCTAACACAGGTAATAAACCGACTGACACACACAGGAGAAATGACAGAGCTGTGTGGAGACAGAGTGTCTGGCTCCATATTTAAACTCCACTCTGTCACAGTGTGTTTGTTGTGTTTCTGTATTGCTCAGTCCCTCTGGTTTATTACTCTGTTATTTATCAGCAGTAATGAGCTCAGACCTTCACAACCTTTCCCTTTACACACAAAGGGACGAAAAAACACAAATATTTCCATCAGTCATTTTCTTTTTTTACAAAGAATTGAAATGGGAGGAGCCGTAGGTATTTTCCGCTACTGGAACTTCTCGTTTAATGACATCCTCGATGTTTCTTGAAAACTTGAGAGTCTCGTGAAAGCCTCAATAAAAGGTTTTCTGTTGTGGCTGTTACTTTTATTTCCACTTAGAAGCCAATGTTTTTGTCAATTTGTCAGGACAAATATCTATAATAATACGCTAACAATGAGCCTCCATAGCTGTTATTCTGGTGGACTGCTGAATATAAAAATAAATACTGAATGCTTGGGGAAATAAAATGGACTGGAGCACACTGATTTACAAAATAATGAATGTTTAAGCAGGTGTGTACAAAGTGTATTCTTTAGCTTTAGCTTATTGTTAGCCGAGCAGCTATCAGCAGACTTTAAAGCTCCGTAATTAGATGTTTAGTTACCGTAATGCTCCGTAATGAGTCGTCTTTTACTTCTCTCCTAATGTTTTATGTCCAAATGTTTTTACCTTGCATAGTTCATCAAAGAAACACAGTTCATCTGTCGTATTGTTGATTAAATTAGGATGATTTCATGTCCACATGCCTTAGGAATCATGTAATGTAATTGAATTGGCCTAAAAATCTGAACTAAATAACCTCAAAGGGGTTAAAATAGTACATGATACAGTTCATCCTTGAGATAAAACGGCCAAAAACTGCTCCAACTGCTTGTCACCTCACAATTTAGACTTTTCCCCCTGGAATCAGCTAAAACGGCTTCTTCTGTCTCACTTCTTTACAGTTTCAACCCTTTTCTTAACGTAAGCAGCCCTCATGGTGCCTTCAAGTGCAGCCTTGTTTATCTCATGTACGAGAAGAGTCAATTTCAATATCCAGCCGATGTGGTACTCATGATGCACTAAGTAGACATTTTATGTAAGTCTAAATCCACACACACACTGATCATTTTTAAAAAACGACCTAGAGACTTGGGAATTTGGGAAATGAGGGCTCGAAAGTTGACTGTTGTTGCCGTCTCCTTTCTTGACTTGATTTCGTAGAATGGACTTTTCCAGATACCAATAGCGTTTCCCCTTAATATGCAAATAGTTAGCCATTGCATTGAAAGGACTCAGCTAAGCATTCAGAGACCTGAACAACTTGCATCTTGACTTGCAACTTACCGAATGGATCTACACTGTCTCAGTCAATAACATAGTATAAAACATGTATTTCAACAACACTCTGCTGTGTTCCTTTAACTTTTTCTAATTTTGATTAAGTCTTTGAAATTGTTTCTGTTTCATGTGTTTCAGAAAAGGCTTATTTCCGTGTTTTCATTCGGAATTCCTCGATCTCCTACATGAAACAGGTTTCTAAAGGACTGAGTAAAGCATGGGTGACCTTTGTATCACACACACACACACACACACACACACACACACACACACACACACACACACACACACACACACACACACACACACACACACACACACACACACACACACACACACACACACACCACACACACACAACACACACACACACACACACACACACACACACACACACACACACACACACACACACACACACAATAACTAGTTGGTAGTGTGCCAGCAGCTTTTCCTCTCTAATGCTATCAGTCATTTATCCATTACACTGCGCTGTAGTATTTACTGGAGCTCTGCCAATAGCCATTTGTATTGTGTGTGTGTGTGTGTGTGTGTGTGTGTGTGTGTGTGTGTGTGTGTGTGTGTGTGTGTGTGTGCGTGCTGTAGAAGGACATGTCATTATATTGTCTGACTTAATCCTTCAGCAGCATAACACCACGTTTAAACACAAAGCTTGATTAACTGTATCAAGCAATAAATATCTTAAAGACATTATTATTTAACGCTCAACAAAAAAGCCTTCTTCCACCAGTTGCTAACAGAGGTAACATTTGCATTTTAAAATGTGATTTCCTTAACAGAACACCTCAAAAAGATTCACCTCAAGAATTGTACCTGGTTGTTCTATCTTTCTTTAAAGGGGACCTATCATGCTATATTTAAATAATATATAACGTATATATATAGAATATATATAAGGTATATTAATACGTTTAATTTTCAAAATACGAAACAGATCATGCATTTTAGCCATGCCTCATTTTGCCTCACTCCAGCTCTGTCTTTGCAAGGTCTGATTCAGCTGACCACGCCCCATGCGGAAGAGGGGGGCGTGACACGGCCCCGGCACGAGCGTCATGTTATCATGCTGGCTGTGATTACGAGTGGAGAGTCAAGATGGCCCAACCTCTCATTCCCTGATTGGTGGAGAGTTGACCAATCAGCGGAGTGCAACTACATTACGTCAAAAAGGTGCAAATAAAAAATCCACCCGTATCAAATCCGTTGCAGCCCCGTTTTTAGAGATTTGGGTATGGAGGAAAGAGAGGGGTTGTGTTTTCTGACACTTTGTGAGTTCCCTGGAACACCGGGGACACATATGTATGTATAAAAAGACATCACAAAGTGCATTTTGCATGATAGGTCCCTTAAGGACAATTTAAAGAAGGAACCTAACCTAAAACCTCTTTCACACATGGACTACAACTTTGAAATGATCTTACCTTACCCAGTGGAGATGTATGTGGGAATGAAAATGTCTGAACTTGGATTGGACATCAACAGACTTCTACTCTGCCAGTTCTCTTATACTAAGTCTGTGTACTATATCTGATCGAGGCCATGTGTAAAAAGAAGCACGAATGTTGTGGCACTACCCTAACCTGTTAATAATGTCTCTATCGCAGCTGGGATGAAACCGGAAAGAAAACAAACATCTGAAGGTAAGGAAGGAGGTTCATTTACACATAAAGCCAACAATAACATGTTTGATGATTCATGTACTTCTGTCTGTAAGAGCCAACGTCAAATAGTGAATTTCAAGCGAATTGACATAGTTGTTGTTGATGATCAAATTAAGAACGTGAGAACTCTTCAGACATGAATAATCTTCAGCTGGAATGAAAAGCGAGAAAACGAACACCCAAAGGTGAGGAAGGAGGGTCATCTACAGAAAGACAGCAACAACATGTTTCCTGAACTTCTTTCGGCACAGGCCATCGTCAAAAACGGTCAAATTCAAGAATCGACAAGAGACATGGTCTTTGTTTATGAGGAAATTGTGAACATGAGGACTCTTCGGACACAGATAATCTTCAGCCGTTTGCATCATGTGTGAAAGGGAAACTCAAGACAATAACCAGACCTGATTTGCGGGAAACTGTCCAGATTTCATATTAGATAACGTCCTAGGATATAGAGTGTATACCTAGTTATATTCACGCAATGTTCCTGTGCAAAGTGCAACTGTCAATTCAATGAGCTCTTGCAAAAAAACCCAGCATTAACCAATCAAATCCAAAACTCTAATGGATCTATTACTGAAATGGTACTCTTGTATTGTCTTCCATGTCTCACAGATACTGAATCAACCCCTTAATTCTAGTTCTAGTTTTTGGTGTAATTGCAGATTTTTGTGTGTTACTAGTATTTCATAGAAGTCGCAGAAAAGTTCATATTTAACGAGCAGAAGTCAGAAAGGGTTTCACTATTAAACAAAAAGAAAGAGTATGATACAGTATCTTCACACTTACGACTTTCATT
>JAAKFY010000107.1:710922-863000 GCA_011823955.1 Dissostichus mawsoni | reverse complement strand
TTGTCTGGTCCTTCTCCCTGTGTTTTCCTCCCGTCTCTTGTCTGGTCCTTCTCCCTGTGTTTTCCTCCGTCTCTTGTCTGGTCCTTCTCCTGTGTTTTCCTCCCTGTCTCTTGTCTGGTCCTTCTCCCTGTGTTTTCCTCCCGTCTCTTGTCTGGTCCTTCTCCCTGTGTTTTCCTCCCTGTCTCTTGTCTGGTCCTTCTCCCTGTGTTTTCCTCCCTGTCTCTTGTCTGGTCCTTCTCCTGTGTTTCCTCCCTGTCCTTAGTTTCCCGGGTGTCTGATTGGCTGATTGTGTTCACCTGTTGCCCTTGTGTTTCTCCTCCCCTGCCCACTGTTTCTCGTCTCGTGATTACCCCTCCCTGTATTTAGTCTTGTCTCTTCCTGTGTTCCCCGTCGGTTCATTGTTTGTCCTCCCTTCACGTTTCATGTTTTTCTCTCCGGTCTTCCTCCATGTTTTTCACGGTCAGTTTTTGTGTTATTGTTTTCCTGAGCTACCATTTTGATTCATGCCATGTTTTAATCAGCTTTTAAATAAAGCTCACTTTTTGTTTCTAAACCTTTTTCCGTTTTTGTAGTCTGCATTTGGGTCCTACCTTTTCCGCGATCTTCCAGAGATCATAACAGTGAGCTTATGTTTCATGTTGTGAAAATCTAAACTGTACATGGAGTGAAATGTGATGGTTTTTAGGCTCTCTGTTTTAAATAGACTTAATTGGCTCTGTCAGCAGGACAGTTATTAACCAAGACACTGATGAGGATTTTTAAAAGTTATTTATTATGTGGAATTTAAAAAAACAATTTGGCTAGACTTCTGTAATATCAAAAACGCTGCAGTCTGCATATAACAAATAAGCATGTACACATAGTTGAAGCAGTAATAGAGCCTCTGACCACCGGCTGGTCTTAACGATAAATCATGTTTGACACCTCGAGATGATTCCCTTCAAGCTGCCAGCAGCTCATTCTTCTAAACCTACAAGCTGCTGACTCCTATCTGCTGCTACTGAAAACTGACAATAAAAGCTTTAAGAGTTGAACGTGAATATATCCACTTTGCACACATCCTGCACAGCCTCGCTCTCCTCAGGGACATTTCAACGTCCTTCTTCTTTGTTTCCATCAGGTGAGCATCTGAAGAAAAAAAGTTACAGCTGGAACTGTGACTCTAAATGTGGAGTGGGCCTGTTTGATCTGATGCAGGAGGCTCTAACCTGACTGGACTTCACACCATGTCTTCCTGCTCCTCTGTGTCTTCTGTCTGTGCTGCAGTGTGTGAGTCGTTCTCATACTCAGGATCAGAGTCCAACTGATGAAGAGAGAGAAGACAACATCAGACCCTCGTTCATGAAACCTGCTTTTACTTTAAGAATTTATAAAACATTTTTCATATTTTAAAGTTGATGCCAATTATTTCTTGGCTAAATTCATTACTGGTTTTAACTCAGGAAGTCGTCTTTGATCACAAGTTCTCTTCACATTGCATTTATGAGCCACAGTATAGCTTTGACGAAGGGGAAATGTTGTCAATAGGTCCGCTCTCTCTCACCTCTATCTCTTCAGGTTCATGTGCTTCAGTGGTGGAGCGCAGAGCTTTCTTCTTCCTGGATTAAGGGCAACAACAAATACAGATTTTATTTCATAAAAGTAAACTAAAAGATGTTAGAAGGATGTGTGAAGTGATGAATCTATATGGTTGTACCTCATCCAGAGACTCAGGAGAAACACAGGAATCAGCATCAAGACCCCAGAGTCGTCCTGAGGATATTCACTATCATTGGTGAACTCCCTAGAAACATGAACACATGTGATACTTCTACTACTAGATTGAAGAATCACATTGTCAGTGTGATCCACCTCTGACACCATGGAGGTTCCTCCCTGAACACTGACATTTTGAATATGCTTGGGTTGCTTCAGATTACAAAGTGAATCAGTTCTGGTGAATGTGGAGAATTTACCTGCCACAACACTCAGATGTAAGGTGGAGTAACTACGTCCTAACTTGTTCTGGGCTCCACAGGAATAACTCCCACTGTGTTCAGCTCTGAAGTCAGTGATGTTGAAGATCTGTCCTGAAGCTTTTGGAGAGTCTTCATCCTCCTTGTACCAGGTGTAGTTAGCTGCTGGGTTAGCATCACTGCTACAGGTCAGAGTCACTGAACTGCCCTCCTCTATCTCAGCAGAGGGACTCACTGACACAGAGGGCAGCTTTGGAGCATCTGGAGGAGAAGTGTTTAAAGTTATTAACATTGAAGGGTAGATATAATGGCAACTTGTAAATGTCCAGAGACACAAAGCAGGAAACGTTTTTCACAAACACAATGCAACACATATTAAAGCCTGGAGCATCTGGAGGAGATTACATGAACACATTTCACATTTAATTCCACAGAGGAAGATATTTGAATGAATAATAGTTTAATAAAACACAGAGTGGGTGGTTAACTTGATTCCATCCTTTATCAGAAATCTAAACACTTTGAGGGAAAGTGTTAATCTTTATGTCATGGAAGAAGTTTCCTTCATAATTCTCCTTTATTCTTCTTTCTAGTAGCATCCCTCGTAGCAAGATTATATTTATCCTATCTTAAAATCAGACAGAAAACTAGAGCCCTGGTTCAGTTTCTTTGGACACTTCCATGTCTGCTGGTGACCTCTGGGTAAATCGATAAATGAGTGCAATGGTTATACTGTATGTTAAGTGCATAATTTAGGAGTAAACTCACACACTGAAGGAGAGGGGAAGTCTCATATCCCTTCCAAGCACAGGAATAAACTGTCTGCTGAACCATAACTGAAGTCTGCATAAGGAGATGTGTCTTCCTTCACTTCCTGTCTGTTCTTAGACCAGATGTAGGAAGTATGACCAGGTGGACAAACTGCTGAGACACTGAAGGCGAGTAGACGATCCTGATCTGCTCACCTCCACCTGGAGATCTGAGTAAAGCTAGAATTAACAAACCTGTCATTATGTTCATACATAAATATAAATCAAAACATTCACACTATTTGCAAGAAGTCGAAATTAAGAAATGAATTGTTATAACTCAGTTATTGTTATAAACCAGTGTAAATGTTACCTGTGACAGACAGAGTGGTTCCAGGATTAACCCAGTATGCAGATAGGTTTGTTATGATCCTGAACCAGTACTTAGCTGAGTCGCTCTCTCTCAGGTTCTGATTCTCAGAGTGCAGATGTTGTTTTCACAGAGATACTCTACACGACCTGCATACTCTGAGTCTGTTTTCAGATCAACTGGTTCACCATCTTTCTTCTCAGTGAAGCAGAATGTTTTCTCTACTGTGTTAACACCACCTTTCCATCTAGATGGGTATTTGCCGCTGCAGTTTATCTCCACTGTTGATCCTTTCACTGCACAGATCTCAGTAGAAGTGTAATTCACTCCCCAGCCATCCTGACCCTGAACCACTGAAACACAGAGCACATCAGAAACTAGAATCAAAGTTAATCTATAAATTGTTGAGAAATTGCCTGAACAGTACTTTCAACAAAGAATGTAAAAATAAACATTTTACACACTTTACTGGGATAGAGCAGAACAACACATGTGAATTCCTTCTTAGGCACTTTAAAACCAATGATTCTCTTTGACTTTGTTGTTTCTTAATCAACCAGGTAGAACAGAAGTCTACGCTAAAGGGTATGTGCAGTTTGACACAAGATAGGAAAATGCCTTCATATAAATGAACAGTGAATGATTAGCGATCATATTAATTAGAATAGTGTGGACTCTCTGTCCAGTTCCCTCTCTGTTCGCTCTGTGGTCAGGTTGCTGCTGAGTTAAGTGTGAACATAACAATAAATGCAGAACACTGAGGTGTGAGCAGCTTCCGTCTGATATACAGATAAGAAACAGAAGAAAACTGCTGTAACTCAGGGTGTGGAATATAACACTGAGGTCAGAGAGGAGAGGGAACTAGAAGGGTTTGGTGCAGAGTATGGCGACATAAGAGTTGAGTCAATATGTTAAGACTTAGAATAAGAATATCTCTCTAAATCACTTCAACTTAATAAAAACGGAGCTGGAGATTCTTTAAGTCGTCTTAAGAAAAAACAAGCAAAATGTTTTCACAGAGAGAGGATGGAACAGTTATGCATACACTATATTCTCATTTTAACGCTTGTAAAGTGATAAGCAAACTGATATTTTATGCAGATGATTCGAGCAAGGACAGTGCAACGCACGACAAGATCTTCGAATATCCATCAGAAAAACTAGTAAGTATTTGTGTTTCTACAATTCTACACACATACATTTAAAACGTTTCTGCTAGGTTTGCCTTTTACACGAATCCATCCCACTTATTCCCACATGTGACCTGATTTGACAAGTCCCACATTTCCCAGAATCCCCTCTGTTCATGTGATGAATGTAAGTGTAGATGTACAGTACCTGACACAGAGAGCAGGAAGACAACTAATCCACTCGCTGCTGCAGTTAAACTCATAGCTGCTCCTCTCATCTCTGTGAGACTATAAAACATGTCAGATTAAATAATGTCACAGGAGGTATACAGAATCTTACATCAATAAACTGTTTCTACTTACAGTGAAGGAGGAACGACGTGTTGCTGCTTATATACTACTGACTGCTTATATACTACTGATGCTGCTTATATACTACTTACTGTTTATATACTACTGACTGCTGCTTATACTATTACTGTTTATAACTACTGACTGCTGCTTATATATACTTACTGTTTATATACTACTGACTGCTGCTTATATACTACTGACTGCTGCTTATATACTACTGATGCTTATATACTACTGACTGCTGCTTATATACTACTGACTGCTGCTTATATACTACTGACTGCTTATATATACTGACTGCTGCTTATATACTACTGACTGCTTATATACTACTGACTGCTGCTTATATACTACTGACTGCTTATATACTACTGACTGCTGCTTATATACTACTGACTGCTGCTTATATACTACTGACTGCTGCTTATTATACTACTGATGCTTATTACTACTGACTGCTTATATACTACTCACTGCTGCTTATATACTACTGACTGCTGCTTATATACTACTGACTGCTGCTTATATACTACTGACTGCTGCTTATATACTACTGACTGCTTATATACTACTGACTGCTGTTATATACTACTGACTGCTGCTTATATACTACTCACTGCTGTTATATACTACTGACTGCTGCTTATATACTACTGACTGCTGTATATACTACTGACTGCTTATATACTACTGACTGCTGCTTATATACTACTGACTGCTTATATACTACTGACTGCTTATATACTACTGACTGCTGCTTATATACTACTGACTGCTGCTTATATACTACTGACTGCTTATATACTACTGACTGCTGCTTATATACTACTGACTGCTCATATACTACTGACTGCTTATATGCTACTGACTCAGGGAGGTGGATGACCCGAGGGTAAGGCAGAGGCAGAGAAGGTCTCGAAACAGAAAATGACCTTTATTGAAGGTTGTCTTGATATACATCGTACAAACCAGAACTCACTCCTTAGTAATCTCAAAGAACTACAAAACAAACAGAAAAAACAGAACTTAAAAACATGCATAACGAATCAAAGGACAAGACAGAGCTGGGCAGGGCAGGAAAAACACAATGGTACCCGGTGAACAGAATCAAAAATCTAAACAGAGGGAAAACACAGAGACAGGAAGCAGACACAGACATAAGACAGGGGGGGAACACTTTTGAAAATAAAACAGGAAAACAGACAGACCGTCACAAAGGGGGAAATAAGTATTTTAGTTTGGGTGAACTGATCCTTTAAAGCAGACAGTGGAGGGAGCTCTCTGAGTGATGAAGCCTGAATGTGTCTCACTTAAGATCCTCCACTAGAGGACAGTGAGACATCAGATACTGAATCAGGACCCTGAGACACATTTTAACATCCATCAGTGATAGATTTTGTTGTGCACCGACAGAAATGTTAAGAGAGTTTCATTTTCATGTTTTGTCACTCATCATTTACCTCTCATTCCAGGCTTCCTGATTATCCACCTCTTGTGTCTCCCTGCTCATCAGCACCAGCCCCGCCCCTGATTGTTTCCACCTGTGTCTTGTTGTCGTGTGTTTAAATTCCCCAGTCTCCCAGTGTTCATTGTCAGTTCGTCTTGTCTCATGCCTAGGTCAGATCTATGCTCTCCTTGATACTAAGAAGATTTTGTTCCTCACTACGTGAGCGATTTTTTTTTCGTACCCTTATGTCATCTCATTAGATTTGATAGTGTTTGTTTTTGTTCACTACTGAAAATAAAGTATCTTACAATACTTTACCTCTGTCTCCTGGGTCGTTGCAATTGGGTCCTATATCCTGAGTTCTGAGTTCGTAACAGAACGAACTGACCATTATGGACCCAGCCGACCCAAGAACGCTTCACGCCGCCCTGTCAGCACAAGGCGTGAAGATTTATCACCACGAGGAACAGCTGGGCATAGCCAACCAGGGAATAAAGAGCTGGGAGGACGCCAGGCAGAGTTTCAGGAAGTCATCTACGCAGATGCAACAGCTGACTGCACAGATGAAACAATTCTTCACTCACCTACAGACTGCTCCTCCGGTGACGTCATCCACAGCTGGGGGTTTCCTTGTCGAGAAGCCTGCTGACACAGTCAACCCAACCAAGCTGTTTCTTCCTCTTTACGGCTGGCTCTTCCGGAGAGATTTTCCGGAGATTCCATGAACTGCAGAGCCTTTCTGGTACAGTGCGATCTGCATTCCAACACACCCAGGAGCCTTTTCGTCGACCATGGTAAAGTGGCTTTATCGTGTCTCACTTAACGGGAAGAGCTGCAGCCTGGGCTACTGCAGAATGGTCTAGAGACACTGAGTTATGTTACTCACTAGCCGATTTTATAGACACTATGAGTCGCATTTTTGACCACTCGTCGCCTGCTACAGAGGCCAGCAGAAGACTTTTCCAATGCGCCAGCTCAACCGTCAGGTGGTTGATTATGCCATCGAGTTTCGCACAGCGGCAGCGGACAGCGGGTGGAATGTTCCGGCTCTTCGTGACGCTTTCATGACTGGACTTTCAGAGCCAATAAAGGACCAGCTGGCTCCACTGGAGGTGCCCCGGATCTGGAATCTCTCATCGCTGTGGCCATCCGATCGATAACCGTCTTCGGGAAAGAGAGAGAGAGCGCGACGCACCCGTGACGTTCTTCCCAGTTTCCAGGGTTATCCTCGGAGGGTCGCTCCACCGGTGAGGATTTCCAGCCCGTGGTATCGGACCGTCGGAGGACAGCTTCCGGTTACTCAGGCGAACCCATGCAGTTGGGAAAACCAGGCTTACTCTGGAGGAGAGGCAGCGCCGTTTACGGGAGGGCTGCTGTTTCTACTGCGGTGCTGGATCACCAACTCGCTTCATGTCCGGGAAAAGATCGAGCTTGCCAGTCAAAAGGAGGGCGCTGGTGAGCAAGTTTCCCACAGACTTCCCTCCTCGACCTGTTACTCAGGTAAACATTTTTATAAACAATCAGGCCATTGACCAAGGTGTGTTAATAGACTCAGGGGCTGACGAAAGCCTTATGGATTGGGGCATAGTCAAAGAGCTAAAAATAAAGACTGTTCCGCTATCTCGCCCTATTAATGCCAGTGCCTTAGACGGCCGTCTGTTGTTCACAGTTACCACTGCACTGAGCCTATTCAGATCACTGAATAAGGACCATACAGAGAGTATGCAGTTTCATATTTTTGAGTCGGCTCAGCACCCGATTATTTTGGGGTTTCCATGGCTGAAAACACACAATCCTCACATTGACTGGCGCTCAGGGAAAATTAAGGAATGGGGAGAGGATTGTATTGGCAGGTGTAAACTTTCACAACCTGTTAATGCACCAACAGACTCTAGTAGGATCATTATAGATCACCCTGACTATCCTGATCTACAGAAGGTACCTTCCTGTTACCATGATTTAAAGGAAGCGTTTAACAAATCCAAAGCCTTGTCGCTACCTCCTCACCGAGATTTTGACTGTCCCATTGATCTCCTACCGGGAGCCCCCATTCCCAAGGGGAGACTTTATTCGATTTCGAGACCTGAGAGAGCAGCAATGGACGACTACATCTCCTCTTCACTCAAGTCAGGGATTATCCGTCCTTCATCTTCTCCAGCCGGAGCGGGGTTTTTCTTTGTGGGAAAGAAAGACGGGTCTCTGAGACCTTGCATAGACTACAGTCCACTAAATGACATTACGGTGAAAACCGCTATCCTCTGCCACTCATGTCATCTGCTTTTGAACTGCTTCAACTGCCAAGATATTCACCAAGTTAGATTTAAGAAATGCATATCACTTGGTTAGAATAAGGAAGGGGGATGAGTGGAAGACAGGATTCAATACTCAGAGTGGTCACTATGAGTACCTAGTAATGCCTTTTGGACTATGCAATGCACCGGCTGTGTTTCAAGCTTTTGTAAATGAGGTTTTGCGGGAATTTTTGAATATTTCGGTATTTGTGTATCTTATGATATTTGATTTTCTCCCCAGACGCTAAATCTCATGTTAACCATGTCCGCCAGGTTTTGCAGAAACTGCTTGAGAATCAGCTATATGTCAAGGCAGAGAAATGTGAGTTCCACACAGAAGAGGTGTCTTTCTTAGGATACATAATCTCACCCAATCATATCCAGATGGATCCTGCTAAAATCAGTGCAGTTTCCCAGTGGCCCACACCAGACTCCAGGAAGAAGGTTCAGCAGTTTCTGGGTTTGCTAACTTCTATAGAAGTTTATTAGGAATTTAGTTCTGTTGCTGCCCCTCTGCATGTTCTGACTTCTCCTAAGGTTCCCTTCAAGTGGACTTCCCCAGGCGGACTTCGCTTTCCAACGCAGGAGAGAGATTCACATCAGCTCCTATACTCACCATTCCAGATCCCCAGCGCCAGTTTATGGTCGAGGTTGATGCTTCCAATGAGGGAATTGGAGGAGTACTGTCTCAGCGTTCTGTAGAAGACAACAAGATGCATCCATGTGCTTACCTGTCGCGGAAGTTGACAACGGCAGAGAGGAATTATGATGTGGGAAACAAGGAACTGTTAGCCGTAAAAGCTGCCCTCGAGGAATGGAGACACTGGCTAGAGGGGGCAGAGCAGCCGTTTTTAGTCTGGACAGACACAAAATCTGGAGTATATAAGAAAGGCTAAGCGTCTCAACTCCCGACAGGCCAGGTGGACACTATTTTTTTAGTAGGTTCAACTTCACACTCTCTTTTCGTCCCGGATCCCAGAATCAAAAACCTGATGCTTTGTCTCGTCTTTACGATCCAGAACCACTTACTGCAGAGCCCAAGACCATCCTTCCACTTAACCGTGTGGTCGGAGCCTTTTCCTGGCAGGTAGAGTCGGACGTAAAACAGGCGAATGTCATGATCCAGCACCTAGCAATGTCCAAACAATCTGCTGTTTGTTCCTGTGTCTCTCCGCTCCAGGGTCATCCACTGGGCTCATTCGTCTGTGCTTTCGTGCCATCCGGGAGTAACAAGGACAATGTTCAGGATAAACAGCGTTTCTGGTGGCCAGCCATGAGGAAGTATGTAGCGGCTTGTCCGGTGTGTGCGTGTAATAAGACCTCGTCTCAGGTCAAGATGGGCTTGCTCCAGCCGCTGCCGGTTCCCCAACGTCCTTGGTCACACATATCAATGGACTTCGTGACAGGACTTCCCTCATCCAGAGGCAAGACTACGGTCCTAACAGTGGTGGATCGATTCTCAAAGATGGCCCACTTCATCCCATTGACCAAGCTTCCCTCTGCCAAAGTCACCGCAGAGGTCATGATGAATCAGGTATTCAGGATCCATGGATTCCCTGATGACATTGTTTCCGACAGGGGTCCACAATTCATTTCCGTTTTTGGAAGGAGTTTTGTCGACTCATAGGCGCCACCGTCAGCTTGTCATCAGGATATCACCCTCAGTCAAATGGACAGTCGGAGCGTCTGAACCAGGAACTAGAGACTACGCTACGTTGTCTCGTTTCCCAGAACCAGACCACCTGGAGTGACCACCTCACATGGGTCGAGTTTGCCCACAATACTCTTCCTACGGCAGCCACAGGTCTCTCTCCATTCCATTGTGTCAATGGTTTCCAGCCTCCGCTTTCCCCAACAACAAGGAAGAAGTAACGGTACCATCGGCTCATGCCATGATCAGACGTCGTCACCGAGTTTGGGCTGGTGCTCGCCAGTCTCTTCTCCGAAGTTCAGCTCGGATGAAGGCGGTTGCAGAGGTCCATCGCAGGGTCGCTCCCTACTACAGACCAGGCCAAAAGGTTTGGCTTTCCACCAGGGACTTACCACTCCATGTCGCCTCTAAAAAACTGGCTCCGAGATTTGTGGGTCCTTTTCCGGTGTCCAGAGTCATCAACCCGGTGTCTGTACGCTTACAACTTCCCAGGACTATGAGAGTGCATCCAACGTTTCATGTCGTAAGATAAAGCCAGTGTGTGAGAGCACACTTGTTATTTTTCCAAATACAAATAATTTAAATTGATTCTCAGTTGAAAACTCTGTCTGTGGATCTTCATATCAGAAACATCTCAGATCATTATGAACACTGTGGCTCCTTTCCTTCCTATAGTGACACATCACCACATAGTGACAATATGGGAGATATACAAAAGCAACACTTATTAGATTTTTTTTTTGTATTGCTAGCTAATAATGAAACATTATATACCGCAAAGTGAAAGAGAAAATCTGAAATCTAGAGATGTTTGAAGGTGATCTTTTCCAAACACTTGTCCGATGGTCCTTCACCTGTTGTAGAGCTGGCTGTTGATTTATTCTGATTTGAATCTTACACAGTAACATCTAACAAGGTCTTCTACTAGTGAGTGTCACGATCTTGGTGTTATGTCACGGTTTTAGTTTTGTGTGTCTGGTAATGGGTTTTGTTTTGCTGTTCTTTTCTCCCTGCTTCATGTTTTCCTCCCTGTCTCTTGTCTGGTCCTTCTCCCTGTGTTTTCCTCCTTGTTCTTGTCTGGTCCTTCTCCCTGTGTTTTCCTCCTTGTTCTTGTCTGGTCCTTCTCCCTGTGTTTTCCTCCCTGTCTCTTGTCTGGTCCTTCTCCCTGTGTTTTCCTCCCTGTCTCTTGTCTGGTCCTTCTCCCTGTGTTTTCCTCCCTGTCTCTTGTCTGGTCCTTCTCCCTGTGTTTCCTCCCTGTCTCTTGTCTGGTCCTTCTCCCTGTGTTTTCCTCCTTGTTCTTGTCTGGTCCTTCTCCCTGTGTTTTCCTCCTGTCTTGTCTGGTCCTTCTCCCTGTGTTTTCCTCCCTGTCTCTTGTCTGGTCCTTCTCCCTGTGTTTTCCTCCCTGTCTCTTGTCTGGTCCTTCTCCCTGTGTTTTCCTCCTGTTCTTGTCTGGTCCTTCTCCCTGTGTTTTCCTCCTTGTTCTTGTCTGGTCCTTCTCCCTGTGTTTTCCTCCTGTCTCTTGTCTGGTCCTTCTCCCTGTGTTTTCCTCCTGTTCTTGTCTGGTCCTTCTCCCTGTGTTTTCCTCCTTGTTCTTGTCTGGTCCTTCTCCCTGTGTTTTCCTCCTTGTTCTTGTCTGGTCCTTCTCCCTTTGTTTTCCTCCTGTTCTTGTCTGGTCCTTCTCCCTTTGTTTTCCTCCTGTTCTTGTCTGGTCCTTCTCCCTTTGTTTTCCTCCCTGTCTCTTGTCTGGTCCTTCTCCCTTTGTTTTCCTCCTTGTTCTTGTCTGGTCCTTCTCCCTGTGTTTTCCTCCTTGTTCTTGTCTGGTCCTTCTCCCTGTGTTTTCCTCCTTGTTCTTGTCTGGTCCTTCTCCCTGTGTTTTCCTCCTGTCTCTTGTCTGGTCCTTCTCCCTGTGTTTTCCTCCCTGTCTCTTGTCTGGTCCTTCTCCCTGTGTTTTCCTCCCTGTCTCTTGTCTGGTCCTTCTCCCTGTGTGTTCCTCCTGTCTCTTGTCTGGTCCTTCTCCCTGTGTTTTCCTCCTTGTTCTTGTCTGGTCCTTCTCCCTGTGTTTTCCTCCTTGTTCTTGTCTGGTCCTTCTCCCTGTGTTTTCCTCCTGTCTCTTGTCTGGTCCTTCTCCCTGTGTTTTCCTCCCTGTCTCTTGTCTGGTCCTTCTCCCTGTGTTTTCCTCCCTGTCTCTTGTCTGGTCCTTCTCCCTGTGTTTTCCTCCCTGTCTCTTGTCTGGTCCTTCTCCCTGTGTTTTCCTCCCTGTCTCTTGTCTGGTCCTTCTCCCTGTGTGTTCCTCCTGTCTCTTGTCTGGTCCTTCTCCCTGTGTTTTCCTCCTTGTCTCTTGTCTGGTCCTTCTCCCTGTGTTTTCCTCCCTGTCTCTTGTCTGGTCCTTCTCCCTGTGTTTTCCTCCTGTCTCTTGTCTGGTCCTTCTCCCTGTGTTTTCCTCCCTGTCTCTTGTCTGGTCCTTCTCCCTGTGTTTTCCTCCCTGTCTCTTGTCTGGTCCTTCTCCCTGTGTTTTCCTCCTGTCTCTTGTCTGGTCCTTCTCCCTGTGTTTTCCTCCCTGTCTCTTGTCTGGTCCTTCTCCCTGTGTTTTCCTCCCTGTCTCTTGTCTGGTCCTTCTCCCTGTGTTTTCCTCCCTGTCTCTTGTCTGGTCCTTCTCCCTGTGTTTTCCTCCCTGTCTCTTGTCTGGTCCTTCTCCCTGTGTTTTCCTCCCTGTCTCTTGTCTGGTCCTTCTCCCTGTGTTTTCCTCCCTGTCTCTTGTCTGGTCCTTCTCCCTGTGTTTTCCTCCCTGTCTCTTGTCTGGTCCTTCTCCCTGTGTTTCCTCCCTGTCCTTAGTTTCCCTGGTGTGTCTGATTGTGTTCACCTGTTGCCCTTGTGTTTCTCCCCTCCCTGCCCGGCTGTTTCTCGTCTCGTGATTACCCCTCCCTGTATTTAGTCTTGTCTCTTCCTGTGTTCCCCGTCGGTTCATTGTTTGTTTGTCCTCCCTTCACGTTTCATGTTTTTCTCTCCGGTCTTCCTCCATGTTTTTCACGGTCAGTTTTTGTGTTATTGTTTTCCTGAGCTACCATTTTGATTCATGCCATGTTTTGTAATCAGCTTTTAAATAAAGCTCACTTTTTGTTTCTAAACCTTTTTCCGTTTTTGTAGTCTGCATTTGGGTCCTACCTTTTCCGCGATCTTCCAGAGATCATAACAGTGAGCTTATGTTTCATGTTGTGAAAATCTAAACTGTACATGGAGTGAAATGTGATGGTTTTTAGGCTCTCTGTTTTAAATAGACTTAATTGGCTCTGTCAGCAGGACAGTTATTAACCAAGACACTGATGAGGATTTTTAAAAGTTATTTATTATGTGGAATTTAAAAAAACAATTTGGCTAGACTTCTGTAATATCAAAAACGCTGCAGTCTGCATATAACAAATAAGCATGTACACATAGTTGAAGCAGTAATAGAGCCTCTGACCACCGGCTGGTCTTAACGATAAATCATGTTTGACACCTCGAGATGATTCCCTTCAAGCTGCCAGCAGCTCATTCTTCTAAACCTACAAGCTGCTGACTCCTATCTGCTGCTACTGAAAACTGACAATAAAAGCTTTAAGAGTTGAACGTGAATATATCCACTTTGCACACATCCTGCACAGCCTCGCTCTCCTCAGGGACATTTCAACGTCCTTCTTCTTTGTTTCCATCAGGTGAGCATCTGAAGAAAAAAAGTTACAGCTGGAACTGTGACTCTAAATGTGGAGTGGGCCTGTTTGATCTGATGCAGGAGGCTCTAACCTGACTGGACTTCACACCATGTCTTCCTGCTCCTCTGTGTCTTCTGTCTGTGCTGCAGTGTGTGAGTCGTTCTCATACTCAGGATCAGAGTCCAACTGATGAAGAGAGAGAAGACAACATCAGACCCTCATTCATGAAACCTGCTTACTTTAAGAATTTATAAAACATTTTTCATATTTTAAAGTTGATGCCAATTATTTCTTGGCTAAATTCATTACTGGTTTTAACTCAGGAAGTCGTCTTTGATCACAAGTTCTCTTCACATTGCATTTATGAGCCACAGTATAGCTTTGACGAAGGGGTGTTGTCAATAGGTCCGCTCTCTCTCACCTCTATCTCTTCAGGTTCATGTGCTTCAGTGGTGGAGCGCAGAGCTTTCTTCTTCCTGGATTAAGGGCAACAACAAATACAGATTTTATTTCATAAAAGTAAACTAAAAGATGTTAGAAGGTGTGAAGTGATGAATCTATATGGTTGTACCTCATCCAGAGACTCAGGAGAAACACAGGAATCAGCATCAAGACCCCCAGAGTCGTCCTGAGGATATTCACTATCATTGGTGAACTCCCTAGAAACATGAACACATGTGATACTTCTAACTACTAGATTGAAGAATCACATTGTCAGTGTGATCCACCTCTGACACCATGGAGGTTCCTCCCTGAACACTGACATTTTGAATATGCTTGGGTTGCTTCAGATTACAAAGTGAATCAGTTCTGGTGAATGTGGAGAATTTACCTGCCACAACACTCAGATGTAAGGTGGAGTAACTACGTCCTAACTTGTTCTGGGCTCCACAGGAATAACTCCCACTGTGTTCAGCTCTGAAGTCAGTGATGTTGAAGATCTGTCCTGAAGCTTTTGGAGAGTCTTCATCCTCCTTGTACCAGGTGTAGTTAGCTGCTGGGTTAGCATCACTGCTACAGGTCAGAGTCACTGAACTGCCCTCCTCTATCTCAGCAGAGGGACTCACTGACACAGAGGGAGCTTTGGAGCATCTGGAGGAGAAGTGTTTAAAGTTATTAACATTGAAGGGTAGATATAATGGCAACTTGTAAATGTCCAGAGACACAAAGCAGGAAACGTTTTTCACAAACACAATGCAACACATATTAAAGCCTGGAGCATCTGGAGGAGATAACATGAACACATTTCACATTTAATTCCACAGAGGAAGATATTTGAATGAATAATAGTTTAATAAAACACAGAGTGGGTGGTTAACTTGATTCCATCCTTTATCAGAAATCTAAACACTTTGAGGGAAAGTGTAATCTTTATGTCATGGAAGAAGTTTCCTTCATAATTCTCCTTTATTCTTCTTTCTAGTAGCATCCCTCGTAGCAAGATTATATTTATCCTATCTTAAAATCAGACAGAAAACCTAGAGCCCTGGTTCAGTTCTTTGGACACTTCCATGTCTGCTGGTGACCTCTGGGTAAATAGATAAATGAGTGCAATGATGATATATGTTATACTGTATGTTAATGTTATAGTGTCAGTGGAAGACTTTGAGTAAACTCACACACTGAAGGAGAGGGGAAGTCCTCATATCCCTTCCAAGCACAGGAATAACTGTCTGCTGAACCATAACTGAAGTCTGCATAAGGAGATGTGTCTTCCTTCACTTCCTGTCTGTTCTTAGACCAGATGTAGGAAGTAAGACCAGGTGGACAACTGCTGAGACACTGAAGGCGAGTAGACGATCCTGATCTGCTCACCTCCACCTGGAGATCTGAGTAAAGCTAGAATTAACAAAACTGTCATTATGTTCATACATAAATATAAATCAAAACATTCACACTATTTGCAAGAAGTTGAAATTAAGAAATTAATTGTTATAACTCAGTATTGTTATAAACCAGTGTAAATGTTACCTGTGACAGACAGAGTGGTTCCAGGATTAACCAGTATGCAGATAGGTTTGTTATGATCCTGAACCTGTACTTAGCTGAGTCGCTCTCTGTCAGGTTTCTGATTCTCAGAGTGCAGATGTTGTTTTCACAGAGATACTCTACACGACCTGCATACTCTGAGTCTGTTTTCAGATCTACAAATACACCATCTTTCTTCTCAGTGAACCAGAATGTTTTCTCTACTGTGTTAACACGACCTTTCCATCTAGATGGGTATTTGTAGCTGCAGTTTATCTCCACTGTTGATCCTTTCACTGCACAGATCTCAGTAGAAGTGTAATTCACTCCCCAGCCATACTGACCCTGAACCACTGAAACACAGAGCACATCAGAAACTAGAATCAAAGTTAATCTATAAATTGTTGAGAAATTGCCTGAACAGTACTTTCAACAAAGAATGTAAAAATAAACATTACACACTTTACTGGGATAGAGCAGAACACAACACATGTGAATTCCTTCTTAGGCACTTTAAAACCAATGATTCTCTTTGACTTTGTTGTTTCTTAATCAAACCAGGTAGAACAGAAGTCTACGCTAAAAGGGTACGTGCAGTTTGACACAAGATAGGAAAATGCCTTCATATAAATGAACAGTGAATGATTAGCGATCATATAATTAGAATAGTGTGGACTCTCTGTCCAGTTCTCTCTGTTCGCTCTGTGGTCAGGTTGCTGCTGAGTTAAGTGTGAACATAACAATAAATGCAGAACACTGAGGTGTGAGCAGCTTCCGTCTGATATACAGATAAGAAACAGAAGAAAACTGCTGTAACTCAGGGTGTGGAAATATAACACTGAGGTCAGAGAGGAGAGAAGGAACTAGAAGGGTTTGGTGCAGAGTTATGGCGACATAAGAGTTGAGTCAATATGTTAAGACTTAGAATAAGAATATCTCTCTAAATCACTTCAACTTAATAAAAACGGAGCTGGAGATTCTTTAAGTCGTCTAAGAAAAAAACAAAGCAAAATGTTTTCACAGAGAGAGGATGGAACAGTTATGCATACACTATATTCTCATTTTAACGCTTGTAAAGTGATAAGCAAACTGATATTTTATGCAATGATTCGAGCAAAGGACAGTGGCAACGCACGACAAGATCTTCAGAATATCCATCAGAAAAACTAGTAACGTCTTTGTGTTTCTACAATTCTACACACATACATTTAAAATGTTTCTGCTAGGTTTGCCTTTTACACGAATCCATCCCACTTATTCCCACATGTGACCTGATTTGACAAGTCCCACATTTCCCAGAATCCCCTCTGTTCATGTGATGAATGTAAGTGTAGATGTACAGTACCTGACACAGAGAGCAGGAAGACAACTAATCCACTCGCTGCTGCAGTTAAACTCATAGCTGCTCCTCTCATCTCTGTGAGACTATAAAACATGTCAGATTAAATAATGTTCACAGGAGGTATACAGAATCATTACATCAATAAACTGTTTCTACTTACAGTGAAGGAGGAACGATGTGTTGCTGCTTATATACTACTGACTGCTTATATACTACTGACTGCTGCTTATATACTACTTACTGTTATATACTACTGACTGCTGCTTATATACTACTGACTGCTGCTTATATACTACTGACTGCTTATATACTACTGACTGCTTATATACTACTGACTGCTTATATACTATGACTGCTGCTTATATACTACTGACTGCTTATATACTACTCACTGCTGCTTATATATACTGACTGCTGCTTATATACTACTGACTGCTGCTTATATACTACTGACTGCTGTTTATATACTACTCACTGCTGCTTATATACTACTCACTGCTGCTTATATACTACTGACTGCTGCTTATATACTACTGACTGCTTATATATACTGACTGCTGTTTATATACTACTGACTGCTTATATACTACTCACTGCTGCTTATATATACTGACTGCTATATACTATGACTGCTTATATACTACTGACTGCTGCTTATATACTACTGACTGCTGCTTATATACTACTCACTGCTGCTTATATACTACTGACTGCTGTTTATATACTGACTGCTGCTTTATACTACTGACTGCTGCTTATACTACTGACTGCTGTTTATATACTACTGACTGTTTATATACTACTGACTGCTGCTTATATACTACTGACTGCTGCTTATATACTACTGACTGCTGCTTATATACTGACTGCGCTTAATACTACTGACTGCTGCTTATATACTACTGACTGCTGTTTATATACTACTGACTGCTGTTTATATACTACTGACTGCTGCTTATATACTACTGACTGCTGCTATATACTACTGCCTGCTGCTTATATACTACTGACTGCTGCTTATATACTACTGACTGCTGCTTATATACTACTGACTGCTGTTTATATACTGACTGGTTTATACTACTGACTGCTGTTTATATACTACTGACTGCTGTTATATACTACTGACTGCTGTTATATATACCTGACTGCTGTTTATATACTACTGACTGCTGTTTATATACTGACTGCTGTTTATATACTACTGACTGCTGTTTATATACTACTGACTGCTGTTATATACTACTGACTGCTGTTATATATACTGATGCTGTTATATACTACTGACTGCTGTTTATATACTACTGACTGCTGTTTATATACTACTGACTGCTGTTTATATACTACTGACTGCTGTTTTTATATACTACTGACTGCTGCTTATATACTACTGACTGCGCTTATATACTACTCACTGCTGTTTATATACTACTGACTGCTTATATACTACTGACTGCTGTTTTATACTACTACTGACTGCTGTTTATATACTACTGACTGCTGTTTATATACTACGACTGCTGTTTATATACTACTGACTGCTGTTATATACTACTGACTGCTGTTTATATACTACTGACTGCTGTTATATACTACTGACTGCTGTTTTATATACTACTGACTGCTTTATATACTACTGACTGCTGTTTATATACTACTGACTGCTGTTTATATACTACTGATGCTGTTTATATACTACTGACTGCTGTTTATATACTATGATGCTGTTTATATACTACTGACTGCTGTTTATATACTACACTGCTGTTTATATACTACTGACTGCTGTTTATATACTACTGACTGCTGCTTATATACTACTGACTGCTGCTTATATACTACTCACTGCTGTTTATATACTACTGACTGTTTATATACTACTGACTGCTGCTTATACTACTGACTGCTGCTTATATACTACTGACTGCTGTTTATATACTACTGACTGCTGTTTATATACTACTGACTGCTTATATATACTCACTGCTGTTTATATACTACTGACTGCTTATATACTACTGACTGCTGTTATATACTACTGACTGCTGCTATATACTACTCACTGCTGTTTATATACTACTGACTGCTTATATACTACTGACTGCTGTTTATATACTACTGACTGCTGTTTATATACTACTGACTGTTTATATACTACTGACTGCTGTTTATATACTACTGACTGCTGTTTATATACTACTGACTGCTTATATACTACTGACTGCTGTTTATATACTACTGACTGCTTTATATACTACTGACTGCTGTTTATATACTACTGACTGCTGCTTATATACTACTGACTGCTGTTTATATACTACTGACTGCTGCTTATATACTACTGACTGCTGTTTATATACTACTGACTGCTGCTTATATACTATGACTGCTGTTTATATACTACTGACTGCTGCTTATATACTACTGACTGCTGCTTATATACTACTGACTGCTGCTTATATACTACTGACTGCTGTTTATATACTACTGACTGCTGCTTATATACTACTGACTGCTGTTTATATACTACTGACTGCTATATACTACTGACTGCTGTTTATATACTGACTGCTGCTTATATACTACTGACTGCTGCTTATATACTACTGACTGCTGTTTATATACTACTGACTGCTGCTTATATACTACTGACTGCTGTTATATACTACTGACTGCTGCTTATATACTACTCACTGCTGTTTATATACTACTGACTGCTGCTTATATACTACTGACTGCTGCTTATATACTACTGACTGCTGTTTATATACTACTGACTGCTTATATACTACTGACTGCTGCTTATATACTATGACTGCTGCTTATATAACTGACTGCTGCTTTATATACTACTGACTGCTGTTTATATACGACTGCTTATATACTACTGACTGCTGCTTATATACTACTGACTGCTGCTTATATACTACTGACTGTGCTTATATATACTGACTGCTGTTATATAACTACTGACTGCTTATATACTACTGACTGCTGCTTATATACTACTGACTGCTGCTTATATACTACTGACTGCTGCTTATATACTACTGATGCTGTTTATATACTACTGACTGTTTATATACTATGACTGCTGCTTATATACTGACTGCTGCTATATATACACTCAGCTGCTATATACTGACTGCTGATATATACTACTGACTGCTGTTTATATACTATGACTGCTGCTTATATACTACTCACTGCTGTTTATATACTACTGATGCTTATATACTACTGACTGCTGTTTATATACTGACTGATTATATACTACTGACTGCTGTTTATATACTACTGACTGCTGCTATATATACTACTCACTGTTTATATACTACTGACTGCTTATATACTACTGACTGCTGTTTATATACTACTGCTGCTGTTTATATACTACTGACTGCTGTTTATATACTACTGACTGTGTTTATATACTACTGACTGCTTATATACTACTGACTGCTGCTTATATACTACTGACTGCTGTTTATATACTACTGACTGCTGCTTATATACTACTGACTGCTGTTATATACTACTGACTGCTGTTTATATACTACTGACTGCTGTTTATATACTACTGACTGCTGTTTATATACTACTGACTGCTGTTTATATACTACTGACTGCTGCTTATATACTACTGACTGCTGTTTATATACTACGACTGCTGCTTATATACTACTGACTGCTGTTTATATACTACTGAGCTGTTTATATACTACTGATGCTGTTTATATACTACTGACTGCCTGTTTATATACTACTGACTGCTGCATATACTACTCACTGCTGTTTATATACTATGACTGCTTATATACTACTGACTGCTGTTTATATACTACTGATGCTGTTTATATACTACTGACTGCTGCTTATATACTACTGACTGCTGCTTATATACTACTGACTGCTGTATATACTACTGACTGCTGTTTATATACTACTCACTGCTGTTTATATACTACTGACTGCTGTTTATATACTACTGACTGCTGCTTATATACTACTGACTGCTGCTTATATACTACTGACTGCTGCTTATATACTACTGCTGCTGCTTATATACTACTGACTGCTGGCTTATATACTACTGACTGCTGCTTATATACTACTGACTGCTGTTTATATACTACTGACTGCTGCTTATATACTACTGAACTGCTGCTTATATACTACTGACTGTGCTTATACTACTGACTGCTGTATATACTACTGACTGCTGCTTATATACTACTGACTGCTGCTTATATACTACTGACTGCTGCTTATATACTACTGACTGTGCTTATATACTACTGACTGCTGTTTATATACTACTGACTGCTGGCTATATACTACTGACTGCTGCTTATATACTACTGACTGCTGCTTATATACTACTGACTGCTTATATACTACTGACTGCTGTTTATATACTATGACTGCTGCTATTATATACTGGACTGCTGTTTATAATACTGACTGCTGCTTATATACTACTGACTGCTGCTTATATACTACTGACTGCTGCTTATATACTACTGACTGCTGTCATATACTACGGACTGCTGTTTATATACTACTGACTGCTGCTTATATACTACTGACTGCTGCTTATATACTACTGACTGGTTTATATACTACTGACTGCTGATATACTACTGACTGCTGCTCATATACTACTGACTGCTGCTATATACTACTGACTGCTGTTTATATACTACTGACTGCTGCTCATATACTATGACTGCTGTTTATATACTATGACTGCTGCTTATATACTACTGACTGCTGTTTATATACTACTGACTGCTGTTATATACTACTGACTGCTGCTCATATACTACTGACTGCTGTATAATACTACTGACTGCTGTTATATACTACTGACTGCTGCTCATATACTACTGGACTGTTTATCTACTACTGACTGCTGCTTATATACTACTGACTGCTGCTCATATATACTGACTGCTGCTTATATACTACTGACTGCTGTTTATATACTACTGACTGCTGCTTATATACTACTGACTGCTGTTTATATACTACTGACTGCTTATATACTACTGACTGCTGTTTATATACTACTGACTGCTGTTTATATACTACTGACTGCTGTTTATATACTACTCACTGTTTATATACTACTGATGCTGCTTATATACTACTGACTGCTGCTTATATACTACTGACTGCTGATTATTATATACTACTGACTGCTGTTTATATATACTGACTGCTGCTTATATACTACTGATGCTGCTTATATACTACTGACTGCTGCTTATATACTACTGACTGCTGTTTATATACTACTGATGCTGCTTATATACTACTGACTGCTGCTATATACTGACTGCTGCTATATACTACTGACTGCTGTTTATATACTACTGACTGCTGCTTATATACTACTGACTGCTGCTTATATACTACTCACTGCTGTTTATATACTACTGACTGCTGTTTATATACTACTCACTGCTGTTTATATACTACTGACTGCTGTTTATATACTACTGACTGCTGTTTATATACTACTGACTGCTTATATACTACTGACTGCTGCTCATATACTACTGACTGCTGTTTATATACTACTGATGCTGCTTATATACTACTGATGCTGTTTATATACTACTGACTGCTTATATACTACTGATGCTGTTTATATACTACTGACTGCTGTTTATATACTACTGACTGCTGTTTATATATACTGATGACTGCTTATATACTACTGACTGCTGTTTATATACTACTGATGCTATATACTACTGACTGTGCTTATATACTACTGACTGCTGTTTATATACTACTGACTGCTGTTTATATACTACTGACTGCTGCTTATATACTACTCACTGCTGTTTATATACTACTGACTGCTGCTCATATACTACTGACTGCTTATATACTACTGACTGCTGCTTATATACTACTCACTGCTGTTTATATACTACTGACTGCTGTTTATATACTACTGACTGCTGCTTATATACTACTCACTGCTGTTTATATACTACTGACTGTTTATATACTACTGACTGCTTATATACTACTGACTGTGCTTATATACTACTGACTGCTGTTATATACTACTGACTGCTGCTATATATACTGACTGCTGCTTATATACTACTCACTGCTGTTTATATACTACTGACTGCTTAATACTACTGACTGACTGTTTATATACTACTCACTGCTGTTTATATACTACTGATGCTGTTATATACTATGACTGCGCTTATATACTACTGACTGCTTATATACTACTGACTGCTTATATACTACTGACTGCTGCTTATATATACTCACTGCTGTTTATATACTACTGGATGCTTATATACTACTGACTGCTGTTTATATACTACTGACTGCTGCTTATATACTACTCACTGCTGTTTATATACTACTGACTGCGTTTATAACTACTGACTGCTGTTTATATACTACTGACTGCTGCTTATATACTACTCACTGCTGTTTATATACTACTGACTGCTGTTTATATACTACTGACTGCTGTTATATACTACTGACTGCTGTTTATATACTACTGACTGCTGCTTTATAACTACTGCTGCTTAATACTACTGACTGCTGCTTATATACTACTGACTGCTGTTATATACTACTGACTGCTGTTATATACTACTGACTGCTGCATATACTACTGACGCTGCTTTATACTACTCACTGCTGTTTATATACTACTGACTGCTGCTTATATACTACTGATTGCTGCTCATATACTACTGACTGCTGTTTATATACTACTGACTGCTGCTTATATACTACTGACTTGCTGCATATACTACTGACTGCTGCTTATATACTACTGACTGCTGCTCATATACTACTGACTGCTGTTTATATACTACTGACTGCTGTTTATATACTGACTGCTGCTTATATACTACTGACTGCTGCTTATATACTACTGACTGCTGTTTATATACTACTGACTGCTGCTTATATACTACTGACTGCTGCTCATATACTACTGACTGCTGCTTATATACTACTCACTGCTGTTTATATACTACTGACTGCTGTTATATACTACTGACTGCTGCTTATATACTACTGACTGCTGTTTATATACTACTGACTGCTGTCATATACTACTGACTGCTGCTTATATACTACTGACTGCTGCTTATATACTACTGACTGCTGTTATATACTACTGACTGCTGATATACTACTGACTGCTGCTTATATACTACTGACTGCTGCTTATATACTACTGACTGCTGTTTATATACTACTGACTGCTGCTTATATACTACTGCTGCTGCTTATATACTACTGACTGCTGCTTATATACTACTGACTGCTGCTTATATACTACTGACTGCTGTTTATATACTACTGACTGCTGCTTATATACTACTGACTGCTGCTTATACTACTGACTGCTGCTTATATACTACTGCTGCTGTTTATACTACTGACTGCTTATATACTGACTGCTGCTTATATACTACTGACTGCTGCTTATATACTACTGACTGCTGTTTATATACTACTGACTGCTTATATACTACTGACTGCTGCTTATATACTACTGACTGCTGTTATATACTACTGACTGCTGTTTATATACTACTGCCTGCTGTTTATATACTACTGACTGCTGCTTATATACTACTGACTGCTGTTTATATACTACTGCTGCTGCTTATATACTACTGACTGCTGTTTATATACTACTGACTGCTTATAACTACTCACTGCTGTTTATATACTACTGACTGCTGTTTATATACTACTGACTGCTGCTTATATACTACTGACTGCTTATATCTACTCACTGCTGTTTATATACTACTGACTGCTGCTTATATACTACTGACTGCTTATATACTACTGACTGCTGTTATATACTACTGCCTGCTGTTTATATACTACTGACTGCTGTTTATATACTACTGCCTGCTGTTTATATACTACTGACTGCTGCTTATATACTACTGACTGCTGTTTATATCTACTGACTGCTGCTTATATACTACTGACTGCTGCTTATACTGACTGCTGCTTATATACTACTGACTGCTGTTATAATACTACTGACTGCTGCTTATATACTACTGACTGCTGTTATATACTACTGACTGCTTATATACTACTCACTGCTGTTTATATACTACTGACTGCTGTTTATACTACTGACTGCTGCTTAATACTACTGACTGCTTATATACTACTCACTGCTGTTTATATACTACTGACTGCTTATATACTACTGACTGCTTATATACTACTGACTGCTGCTTATATACTACTGACTGCTGCTTATATACTACTGCCTGCTGTTTATATACTACTGACTGCTGCTTATATACTACTGCCTGCTGTTTATATACTACTGACTGCTGCTTATATACTACTGACTGCTGCTTATATACTACTGACTGCTTATATACTACTGACGCTGCTTATATACTACTGACTGCTGCTTATATACTACTGACTGCTGCTTATATACTACTGACTGCTGCTTATATACTACTGACTGCTGCTTATATACTACTGACTGCTTATATACTACTGACTGCTGCTTTATACTACTGACTGCTGCTTATATACTACTGACTGCTTATATACTGACTGCTGCTTATATACTACTCACTGCTGTTTATATACTACTGACTGCTGCTTATATACTACTGACTGCTTATATACTACTGACTGCTGCTTATATACTACTCACTGCTGTTTATATACTACTGACTGTGCTTATATACTACTGACTGCTTATATACTACTGACTGCTGCTTATATACTACTCACTGCTGTTTATATACTACTGACTGCTGCTTATATACTACTGACTGCTGCTTATATACTACTGACTGCTTATATACTACTGACTGCTGCTTATATACTACTCACTGCTGTTTATATACTACTGACTGCTGCTTATATACTACTGACTGCTGTTTATATACTACTGACTGCTGCTTATATACTACTGATGCTTATATACTACTCACTGCTGTTTATATACTACTGACTGCTGTTTATTACTACTGACTGCTGTTTATACTACTGACTGCTGCTTATATACTACTGACTGCTGCTTATATACTACTGACTGCTGTTTTATACTACTGACTGCTGCTTATATACTACTGACTGCTGTTTATATACTACTGACTGCTGTTTATACTACTGACTGCTGCTTATATACTACTGACTGCTTATATACTACACTGCTGTTTATACTACTGACTGCTGTTTATATACTACTGACTGCTGCTTATATACTACTGACTGCTGCTTATATACTACTGACTGCTGCTATATACTACTGACTGCTGCTTATATACTACTGACTGCTGTTTATATACTACTGACTGCTGTTTATATACTACTGACTGCTGCTTATATACTACTGACTGCTTATATACTACTGACTGCTGCTTATATCTACTGACTGCTGTTTATATACTACTGACTGCTGCTTATATACTACTGACTGCTGCTTATATACTACTGCTGCTGTTTATATACTACTGACTGCTGCTTATATACTACTGACTGCTGCTTATATACTACTGACTGCTGTTTATATACTACTGACTGCTTATTACTACTGACTGCTGCTTATTACTACTGACTGCTGTTTTATTTACTACTGACTGCTGCTTATATCTACTGACTGCTGTTTATATACTACTGACTGCTGCTTATATACTACTCACTGCTTTATATACTACTGACTGCTGCTTATATACTACTGACTGCTGCTTATATACTACTGACTGCTGCTTATATACTACTGACTGCTTTTATACTACTGACTGCTGCTTATTACTACTGACTGCTGCTTATATACTACTGACTGCTGTTTATATACTACTGACTGCTGCTTATATACTACTGACTGCTGCTTATATACTACTGACTGCTGCTTATATACTACTGACTGCTGCTTATATACTACTGACTGCTGCTTATATACTACTGACTGCTGCTTATATACTACTGACTGCTGTTATATACTACTGACTGCTGCTTATATACTACTGACTGCTGCTTATATACTACTGACTGCTGTTTATATACTACTGACTGCTGTTTATATACTACTGACTGCTGCTTATATACTACTGACTGCTGCTTATATACTACTGACTGCTGCTTATATACTACTGACTGCTGTTTATATACTACTGACTGCTGCTTATATACTACTGACTGCTGCTTATATACTACTGACTGCTGTTTATATACTACTGACTGCTGTTATATACTACTGACTGCTGCTTATATACTACTGACTGCTGTTTATATACTACTGACTGCTGCTTATATACTACTGACTGCTGCTTATATACTACTGACTGCTGTTTATATACTACTGACTGCTGCTTATATACTACTGACTGCTGCTTATATACTACTGACTGCTGTTTATATACTACTGACTGCTGCTTATATACTACTGACTGCTGTTATATACTACTGACTGCTGTTATATACTACTGACTGCTGCTTATTTACTACTGACTGCTGCTTATATACTACTGACTGCTGCTTATATACTACTGACTGCTGCTTATATACTACTCACTGCTGTTTATATACTACTACTGACTGCTGCTTATTTACTACTGACTGCTGCTTATTTACTACTGACTGCTATATACTACTGACTGCTGCTTATATACTACTGACTGCTGCTTTATACTACTCACTGCTGTTTATATACTACTGACTGCTGTTTATATACTACTGACGCTGCTTATATACTACTGACTGCTGCTTATATACTACTGACTGCTGCTTATATACTACTGACTGCTGCTTATATACTACTGACTGCTGTTTATACTACTGACTGCTGCTTATTTACTACTGACTGCTGCTTATTACTACTGACTGCTGCTTATATACTACTGACTGCTGCTTATATACTACTGACTGCTGCTTATATACTACTGACTGCTGCTTATATACTACTGACTGCTGCTATATACTACTGACTGCTGCTTATTTACTACTGACTGCTGCTTATTTACTACTGACTGCTGTTTATATCTACTGACTGCTGCTTATATACTACTGACTGCTGTTTATATACTACTGACTGCTGTTTATATACTACTGACTGCTGCTTATATACTACTGACTGCTTATATACTACTGACTGCTGTTTATATACTACTGACTGCTGTTATATACTACTGACTGCTGTTTATATACTACTGACTGCTGCTTATTACTACTGACTGCTGCTTATTTACTACTGACTGCTGCTTATATACTGACTGCTGCTTATATACTACTGACTGCTGCTTATATACTACTGACTGCTGCTTATTACTACTGACTGCTGCTTATATACTACTGACTGCTGCTTATTTACTACTGACTGCTGTTTATATACTACTGACTGCTGCTTATATACTACTCACTGCTGTTTATATACTACTGACTGCTGCTTATATACTACTGACTGCTGCTTATATACTACTGACTGCTGCTTATTTACTACTGACTGCTGTTATATACTACTGACTGCTGCTTATATACTACTCACTGCTGTTTATATACTACTGACTGCTGTTTATATACTACTGACTGCTGCTTATATACTACTGACTGCTTATATACTACTCACTGCTGTTTATATACTACTGACTGCTGTTTATATACTACTGACTGCTGTTTATATACTACTGACTGCTGCTTATATACTACTGACTGCTGCTTATATACTACTGACTGCTGTTTATATACTACTGCCTGCTGTTTATATACTACTGACTGCTGCTTATATACTACTGACTGCTGTTTATATACTACTGACTGCTGCTTATATACTACTGACTGCTGCTTATATACTACTGACTGCTGCTTATATACTACTGACTGCTGCTCATATACTACTGACTGCTGCTCATATACTACTGACTGCTGCTATATACTACTGACTGCTGTTTATATACTACTGACTGCTGCTTATATACTACTGACTGCTGCTTATATACTACTGACTGCTGTTTATATACTACTGACTGCTGCTTATATACTACTGACTGCTGCTTATATACTACTGACTGCTGTTTATATACTACTGACTGCTGCTTATATACTACTGACTGCTGTTTATATACTACTGACTGCTGTTTTATATACTACTGACTGCTGCTTAATACTACTGACTGCTGCTTATATACTACTGACTGCTGTTTATATACTACTGACTGCTGCTTATATACTACTGACTGCTGTTTATATACTACTGACTGCTGCTTATATACTACTGACTGCTGCTCATATACTACTGACTGCTGCTTATATACTACTGACTGCTGTTATATACTACTGACTGCTGCTTATATACTACTGACTGCTGCTTATATACTACTGACTGCTGCTTATATACTACTGACTGCTGCTTATATACTACTCACTGCTGTTTATATACTACTGACTGCTGCTTATATACTACTGACTGCTGCTTATATACTACTCACTGTGTTTATATACTACTGACTGCTGCTTATTACTACTGACTGCTGCTTATTTACTACTGACTGCTGCTTATATACTACTGACTGCTGCTTATATACTACTCACTGCTGTTATATACTACTGACTGCTGCTTATTTACTACTGACTGCTGCTTATATACTACTGACTGCTGTTATATACTACTGACTGATGCTTATATACTACTCACTGCTGTTTATATACTACTGACTGCTGCTTATATACTACTCACTGCTGCTTATATACTACTGACTGCTGCTTATATACTACTGACTGCTGCTTATATACTACTGACTGCTGCTTATATACTACTGACTGCTGTTTATATACTACTGACTGCTGCTTATATACTACTCACTGCTGTTATATACTACTGACTGCTGCTTATATACTACTCACTGCTGCTTATATACTACTGACTGCTGCTTATATACTACTCACTGCTGCTTATATACTACTGACTGCTGTTTATATACTACTGACTGCTGCTTATATACTACTCACTGCTGTTTATATACTACTTACTGCTTATATACTACTGACTGCTGCTTATATACTACTGACTGCTCATATACTACTGACTGCTTATATGCTACTGACTCAGGGAGGTGGATGACCCGAGGGTAAGGCAGAGGCAGAGAAGGTCTCGAAACAGAAAATGACCTTTATTGAAGGTTGTCTGATATACATCGTACAAACCAGAACTCACTCCTTAGTAATCTCAAAGAACTACAAAACAAACAGAAAAAACAGAACTTAAAAACATGCATAACGAATCAAAGGACAAGACAGAGCTGGGCAGGGCAGGAAAAACACAATGGTACCGGTGAACAGAATCAAAAATCTAAACAGAGGGAAAACACAGAGACAGGAAGCAGACACAGACATAAGACAGGGGGGAACACTTTTGAAAATAAAACAGGAAAACAGACAGACCGTCACAAAGGGGAAATAAGTATTTTAGTTTGGGTGAACTGATCCTTTAAAGCAGACAGTGGAGGGAGCTCTCTGAGTGATGAAGCCTGAATGTGTCTCACTTAAGATCCTCCACTAGAGGACAGTGAGACATCAGATACTGAATCAGGACCCTGAACACATTTTAACATCCATCAGTGATAGATTTTGTTGTGCACCGACAGAAATGTTAAGAGAGTTTCATTTTCATGTTTTGTCACTCATCATTTACCTCTCATTCCAGGCTTCCTGATTATCCACCTCTTGTGTTCTCCCTGCTCATCAGCACCAGCCCCGCCCCTGATTGTTTCCACCTGTGTCTTGTTGTCGTGTGTTTAAATTCCCCAGTCTCCCAGTGTTCATTGTCAGTTCGTCTTGTCTCATGCCTAGGTCAGATCTATGCTCTCCTTGATACTAAGAAGATGTGTTCCTCACTACGTGAGCGTTTTTCTTTCGTACCCTTATGTCATCTCTTGAGATTTGATAGTGTTTGTTTTTGTTCACCTACTGAAAATAAAGTATCTTACAAGTACTTTACCTCTGTCTCTGGGTCGTTGCAATTGGGTCCTATATCCTGAGTTCTGAGTTCGTAACAGAACGAACTGACCATTATGGACCCAGCCGACCCAAGAACGCTTCACGCCGCCCTGTCAGCACAAGGCGTGAAGATTTATCACCACGAGGAACAGCTGGGCATAGCCAACCAGGGAATAAAGAGAGCTGGGAGGACGCCAGGCAGAGTTTCAGGAAGTCATCTTACGCAGATGCAACAGCTGACTGCACAGATGAACAATTCTTCACTCACCTACAGACTGCTCCTCCGGTGACGTCATCCACAGCTGGGGTTTCCTTGTCGAGAATCCTGCTGACACAGTCAACCCAACCAGGCTGTTTCTTCCTCTTTACGGCTGGCTCTTCCGGAGAGATTTTCCGGAGATTCCATGAACTGCAGAGCCTTTCTGGTACAGTGCGATCTGCATTTCCAACACACCCAGGAGCCTTTTCGTCGACCATGGTAAAGTGGCTTTTATCGTGTCTCACTTAACGGGAAGAGCTGCAGCCTGGGCTACTGCAGAATGGTCTAGAGACACTGAGTTATGTTACTCACTAGCCGATTTTATAGACACTATGAGTCGCATTTTTGACCACTCGTCCTGCTACAGAGGCCAGCAGAAGACTTTTCCAGATGCGCCAGCTCAACCGTCAGGTGGTTGATTATGCCATCGAGTTTCGCACAGCGGCAGCGGACAGCGGGTGGAATGTTCCGGCTCTTCGTGACGCTTTCATGACTGGACTTTCAGAGCCAATAAAGGACCAGCTGGCTCCACTGGAGGTGCCCCGGGATCTGGAATCTCTCATCGCTGTGGCCATCCAGATCGATAACCGTCTTCGGGAAAGAGAGAGAGAGCGCCGACGCACCCGTGACGTTCTTCCCAGTTTCCAGGATTATCCTCGGAGGGTCGCTCCACCGAGTGAGGATTTCCAGCCCGTGGTATCGGACCGTCGGAGGACAGCTCTTCCGGTTAACTCCGGCGAACCCATGCAGTTGGGTAGAACCAGGCTTTCTCTGGAGGAGAGGCAGCGCCGTTTACGGGAGGGCTGCTGTTTCTACTGCGGTGAGCTGGATCACCAACTCGCTTCATGTCCGGGAAACGATCGAGCTTGCCAGTCAAAAGGAGGGCGCTGGTGAGCAAGTTTCCCACAGACTTCCCTCCTCGACCTGTTACTCAGGTAAACATTTTTATAAACAATCAGGCCATTGACCAAGGTGTGTTAATAGACTCAGGGGCTGACGAAAGCCTTATGGATTGGGGCATAGTCAAAGAGCTAAAAATAAAGACTGTTCCGCTATCTCGCCCTATTAATGCCAGTGCCTTAGACGGCCGTCTGTTGTTCACAGTTACCCACTGCACTGAGCCTATTCAGATCACGTGAATAAGGACCATACAGAGAGTATGCAGTTTCATATTTTTGAGTCGGCTCAGCACCCGATTATTTTGGGGTTTCCATGGCTGAAAACACACAATCCTCACATTGACTGGCGCTCAGGGAAAATTAAGGAATGGGGAGAGGATTTATTGGCAGGTGTAAACTTTCACAACCTGTTAATGCACCAACAGACTCTAGTAGGATCATTATAGATCACCCTGACTATCCTGATCTACAGAAGGTACCTTCCTGTTACCATGATTTAAAGGAAGCGTTTAACAAATCCAAAGCCTTGTCGCTACCTCCTCACCGAGATTTTGACTGTCCCATTGATCTCCTACCGGGAGCCCCCATTCCCAAGGGGAGACTTTATTCGATTTCGAGACCTGAGAGAGCAGCAATGGACGACTACATCTCCTCTTCACTCAAGTCAGGGATTATCCGTCCTTCATCTTCTCCAGCCGGAGCGGGTTTTTCTTTGTGGGAAAGAAAGACGGGTCTCTGAGACCTTGCATAGACTACAGTCCACTAAATGACATTACGGTGAAAACCGCTATCCTCTGCCACTCATGTCATCTGCTTTTGAACTGCTTCAACTGCCAAGATATTCACCAAGTTAGATTTAAGAAATGCATATCACTTGGTTAGAATAAGAAGGGGGATGAGTGGAAGACAGGATTCAATACTCAGAGTGGTCACTATGAGTACCTAGTAATGCCTTTTGGACTATGCAATGCACCGGCTGTGTTTCAAGCTTTTGTAAATGAGGTTTTGCGGGAATTTTTGAATATTTCGGTATTTGTGTATCTTGATGATATTTGATTTTCTCCCCAGACGCTAAATCTCATGTTAACCATGTCCGCCAGGTTTTGCAGAAACTGCTTGAGAATCAGCTATATGTCAAGGCAGAGAAATGTGAGTTCCACACAGAAGAGGTGTCTTTCTTAGGATACATAATCTCACCCAATCATATCCAGATGGATCCTGCTAAAATCAGTGCAGTTTCCCAGTGGCCCACACCAGACTCCAGGAAGAAGGTTCAGCAGTTTCTGGGTTTGCTAACTTCTATAGGAAGTTTATTAGGAATTTAGTTCTGTTGCTGCCCCTCTGCATGTTCTGACTTCTCCTAAGGTTCCCTTCAAGTGGACTTCCCAGGCGGACTTCGCTTTCCAACGCCTCAGAGAGAGATTCACATCAGCTCCTATACTCACCATTCCAGATCCCCAGCACCAGTTTATGGTCGAGGTTGATGCTTCCAATGAGGGAATTGGAGGAGTACTGTCTCAGCGTTCTGTAGAAGACAACAAGATGCATCCATGTGCTTACCTGTCGCGGAAGTTGACAACGGCAGAGAGGAATTATGATGTGGGAAACAAGGAACTGTTAGCCGTAAAAGCTGCCCTCGAGGAATGGAGACACTGGCTAGAGGGGGCAGAGCAGCCGTTTTAGTCTGGACAGACCACAAAAATCTGGAGTGTATATAAGAAAGGCTAAGCGTCTCAACTCCCGACAGGCCAGGTGGACACCATTTTTTAGTAGGTTCAACTTCACACTCTCTTTTCGTCCCGGATCCCAGAATCAAAAACCTGATGCTTTGTCTCGTCTTTACGATCCAGAACCACTTACTGCAGAGCCCAAGACCATCCTTCCACTTAACCGTGTGGTCGGAGCCTTTTCCTGGCAGGTAGAGTCGGACGTAAAACAGGCGAATGTCATGATTCCAGCACCTAGCAAATGTCCAAACAATCTGCTGTTTGTTCCTGTGTCTCTCCGCTCCAGGGTCATCCACTGGGCTCATTCGTCTGTGCTTTCGTGCCATCCGGGAGTAACAAGGACAATGTTCAGGATAAAACAGCGTTTCTGGTGGCCAGCCATGAGGAAGTATGTAGCGGCTTGTCCGGTGTGTGCGTGTAATAAGACCTCGTCTCAGGTCAAGATGGGCTTGCTCCAGCCGCTGCCGGTTCCCCAACGTCCTTGGTCACACATATCAATGGACTTTGTGACAGGACTTCCCTCATCCAGAGGCAAGACTACGGTCCTAACAGTGGTGGATCGATTCTCAAAGATGGCCCACTTCATCCCATTGACCAAGCTTCCCTCTGCCAAAGTCACCGCAGAGGTCATGATGAATCAGGTATTCAGGATCCATGGATTCCCTGATGACATTGTTTCCGACAGGGGTCCACAATTCATTTCCGTTTTCTGGAAGGAGTTTTGTCGACTCATAGGCGCCACCGTCAGCTTGTCATCAGGATATCACCCTCAGTCAAATGGACAGTCGGAGCGTCTGAACCAGGAACTAGAGACTACGCTACGTTGTCTCGTTTCCCAGAACCAGACCACCTGGAGTGACCACCTCACATGGGTCGAGTTTGCCCACAATACTCTTCCTACGGCAGCCACAGGTCTCTCTCCATTCCATTGTGTCAATGGTTTCCAGCCTCCGCTTTCCCCAACAACAAGGAAGAAGTAACGGTACCATCGGCTCATGCCATGATCAGACGTCGTCACCGAGTTTGGGCTGGTGCTCGCCAGTCTCTTCTCCGAAGTTCAGCTCGGATGAAGGCGGTTGCAGAGGTCCATCGCAGGGTCGCTCCCTACTACAGACCAGGCCAAAAGGTTTGGCTTTCCACCAGGGACTTACCACTCCATGTCGCCTCTAAAAAACTGGCTCCGAGATTTGTGGGTCCTTTTCCGTGTCCAGAGTCATCAACCCGGTGTCTGTACGCTTACAACTTCCCAGGACTATGAGAGTGCATCCAACGTTTCATGTCAGTAAGATAAAGCCAGTGTGTGAGAGCACACTTGTTATTTTCCAAATACAAATAATTTAAATTGATTCTCAGTTGAAAACTCTGTCTGTGGATCTTCATATCAGAAACATCTCAGATCATTATGAACACTGTGGCTCCTTTCCTTCCTATAGTGACACATCACCACATAGTGACAATATGGGAGATATACAAAAGCAACACTTATTAGATTTTTTGTTTGTATTGCTAGCTAATAATGAAACATTATATACCGCAAAGTGAAAGAGAAAATCTGAAATCTAGAGATGTTGAAGGTGATCTTTTCCAAACACTTGTCCGATGGTCCTTCACCTGTTGTAGAGCTGGCTGTTGATTTATTCTGATTTGAATCTTACACAGTAACATCTAACAAGGTCTTCTACTAGTGAGTGTCACGATCTTGGTGTTATGTCACGGTTTAGTTTTGTGTGTCTGGTAATGGGTTTTGTTTGCTGTTCTTTTCTCCCTGCTTTCATGTTTTCCTCCCTGTCTCTTGTCTGGTCCTTCCCTGTGTTTTCCTCCTTGTTCTTGTCTGGTCCTTCTCCCTGTGTTTTCCTCCTGTCTCTTGTCTGGTCCTTCTCCCTGTTTTCCTCCTTGTTCTTGTCTGGTCCTTCTCCTGTGTTTTCCTCCTTGTTCTTGTCTGGTCCTTCTCCCTGTGTTTTCCTCCTTGTTCTGTCTGGTCCTTCTCCCTGTGTTTTCCTCCTGTCTCTTGTCTGGTCCTTCTCCTGTGTTTTCCTCCTTGTTCTTGTCTGGTCCTTCTCCCTGTGTTTTCCTCCCTGTCTCTTGTCTGGTCCTTCTCCCTGTGTTTTCCTCCTGTCTCTTGTCTGGTCCTTCTCCCTGTGTTTTCCTCCTTGTTCTTGTCTGGTCCTTCTCCCTGTGTTTTCCTCCTTGTTCTTGTCTGGTCCTTCTCCTGTGTTTTCCTCCCTGTCTCTTGTCTGGTCCTTCTCCCTGTGTTTTCCTCCTTGTTCTTGTCTGGTCCTTCTCCCTGTGTTTCCTCCTTGTTCTTGTCTGGTCCTTCTCCCTGTGTTTTCCTCCCTGTCTCTTGTCTGGTCCTTCCCTGTGTTTTCCTCCTTGTTCTTGTCTGGTCCTTCTCCCTGCTTCATGTTTTCCTCCCTGTCTCTTGTCTGGTCCTTCTCCCTGTGTTTTCCTCCTTGTTCTTGTCTGGTACTTCTCCCTGTGTTTTCCTCCCTGTCTCTTGTCTGGTCCTTCTCCCTGTGTTTTCCTCCTTGTTCTTGTCTGGTCCTTCTCCCTGTGTTCCTCCTTGTTCTTGTCTGGTCCTTCTCCCTGTGTTTTCCTCCCTGTCTCTTGTCTGGTCCTTCTCCCTGTGTTTTCCTCCCTGTCTCTTGTCTGGTCCTTCTCCCTGTGTTTTCCTCCTGTTCTTGTCTGGTCCTTCTCCCTGTGTTTCCTCCCTGTTCTTGTCTGGTCCTTCTCCCTGTGTTTTCCTCCTTGTTCTTGTCTGGTCCTTCTCCCTGTGTTTTCCTCCTGTTCTTGTCTGGTCCTTCTCCCTGTGTTTTCCTCCCTGTCTCTTGTCTGGTCCTTCTCCCTGTGTTTTCCCCCTGTCTCTTGTCTGGTGTTTCCTCCTTGTTCTTGTCTGGTCCTTCTCCCTGTGTTTTCCTCCTTGTTCTTGTCTGGTCCTTCTCCCTGTGTTTTCCTCCTGTCTCTTGTCTGGTCCTTCTCCCTGTGTTTTCCTCCTTGTTCTTGTCTGGTCCTTCTCCCTTGTTTTCCTCCTTGTTCTTGTCTGGTCCTTCTCCCTGTGTTTTCCTCCTTGTTCTTGTCTGGTCCTTCTCCCTTTGTTTTCCTCCTGTTCTTGTCTGGTCCTTCTCCCTTGTTTTCCTCCTTGTTCTTGTCTGGTCCTTCTCCCTTTGTTTTCCTCCCTGTTCTTGTCTGGTCCTTCTCCCTGTGTTTTCCTCCTGTTCTTGTCTGGTCCTTCTCCCTGTGTTTTCCTCCTTGTTCTTGTCTGGTCCTTCTCCCTGTGTTTTCCTCCTTGTTCTTGTCTGGTCCTTCTCCCTTGTTTTCCTCCTGTCTTGTCTGGTCCTTCTCCCTGTGTTTTCCTCCCTGTCTCTTGTCTGGTCCTTCTCCCTGTGTTTTCCTCCCTGTCTCTTGTCTGGTCCTTCTCCTGTGTGTTCCTCCTGTTCTTGTCTGGTCCTTCTCCCTGTGTTTCCTCCTTGTTCTTGTCTGGTCCTTCTCCCTGTGTTTTCCTCCTTGTTCTTGTCTGGTCCTTCTCCCTGTGTTTTCCTCCTGTCTCTTGTCTGGTCCTTCTCCCTGTGTTTTCCTCCCTGTCTCTTGTCTGGTCCTTCTCCCTGTGTTTTCCTCCCTGTCTCTTGTCTGGTCCTTCTCCCTGTGTTTTCCTCCCTGTCTCTTGTCTGGTCCTTCTCCCTGTGTTTTCCTCCCTGTCTCTTGTCTGGTCCTTCTCCTGTGTTTCCTCCTGTTCTTGTCTGGTCCTTCTCCCTGTGTTTTCCTCCTTGTTCTTGTCTGGTCCTTCTCCCTGTGTTTTCCTCCCTGTCTCTTGTCTGGTCCTTCTCCCTGTGTTTTCCTCCTGTTCTTGTCTGTCCTTCTCCCTGTGTTTTCCTCCCTGTCTCTTGTCTGGTCCTTCTCCCTGTGTTTTCCTCCCTGTCTCTTGTCTGGTCCTTCTCCCTGTGTTTTCCTCCCTGTCTCTTGTCTGGTCCTTCTCCCTGTGTTTTCCTCCCTGTCTCTTGTCTGGTCCTTCTCCCTGTGTTTTCCTCCCTGTCTCTTGTCTGGTCCTTCTCCCTGTGTTTTCCTCCCTGTCTCTTGTCTGGTCCTTCTCCCTGTGTTTTCCTCCCTGTCTCTTGTCTGGTCCTTCTCCCTGTGTTTTCCTCCCTGTCTCTTGTCTGGTCCTTCTCCCTGTGTTTTCCTCCCTGTCTCTTGTCTGGTCCTTCTCCCTGTGTTTTCCTCCCTGTCTCTTGTCTGGTCCTTCTCCCTGTGTTTCCTCCCTGTCCTTAGTTTCCCTGGTGTGTCTGATTGTCTGATTGTGTTCACCTGTTGCCCTTGTGTTTCTCCTCCCCTGCCCGGCTGTTTCTCGTCTCGTGATTACCCCTCCCTGTATTTAGTCTTGTCTCTTCCTGTGTTCCCCGTCGGTTCATTGTTTGTTTGTCCTCCCTTCACGTTTCATGTTTTTCTCTCCGGTCTTCCTCCATGTTTTTCACGGTCAGTTTTTGTGTTATTGTTTTCCTGAGCTACCATTTTGATTCATGCCATGTTTTGTAATCAGCTTTTAAATAAAGCTCACTTTTTGTTTCTAAACCTTTTTCCGTTTTTGTAGTCTGCATTTGGGTCCTACCTTTTCCGCGATCTTCCAGAGATCATAACAGTGAGCTTATGTTTCATGTTGTGAAAATCTAAACTGTACATGGAGTGAAATGTGATGGTTTTTAGGCTCTCTGTTTTAAATAGACTTAATTGGCTCTGTCAGCAGGACAGTTATTAACCAAGACACTGATGAGGATTTTTAAAAGTTATTTATTATGTGGAATTTAAAAAAACAATTTGGCTAGACTTCTGTAATATCAAAAACGCTGCAGTCTGCATATAACAAATAAGCATGTACACATAGTTGAAGCAGTAATAGAGCCTCTGACCACCGGCTGGTCTTAACGATAAATCATGTTTGACACCTCGAGATGATTCCCTTCAAGCTGCCAGCAGCTCATTCTTCTAAACCTACAAGCTGCTGACTCCTATCTGCTGCTACTGAAAACTGACAATAAAAGCTTTAAGAGTTGAACGTGAATATATCCACTTTGCACACATCCTGCACAGCCTCGCTCTCCTCAGGGACATTTCAACGTCCTTCTTCTTTGTTTCCATCAGGTGAGCATCTGAAGAAAAAAAGTTACAGCTGGAACTGTGACTCTAAATGTGGAGTGGGCCTGTTTGATCTGATGCAGGAGGCTCTAACCTGACTGGACTTCACACCATGTCTTCCTGCTCCTCTGTGTCTTCTGTCTGTGCTGCAGTGTGTGAGTCGTTCTCATACTCAGGATCAGAGTCCAACTGATGAAGAGAGAGAAGACAACATCAGACCCTCGTTCATGAAACCTGCTTTTACTTTAAGAATTTATAAAACATTTTTCATATTTTAAAGTTGATGCCAATTATTTCTTGGCTAAATTCATTACTGGTTTTAACTCAGGAAGTCGTCTTTGATCACAAGTTCTCTTCACATTGCATTTATGAGCCACAGTATAGCTTTGACGAAGGGGAAATGTTGTCAATAGGTCCGCTCTCTCTCACCTCTATCTCTTCAGGTTCATGTGCTTCAGTGGTGGAGCGCAGAGCTTTCTTCTTCCTGGATTAAGGGCAACAACAAATACAGATTTTATTTCATAAAAGTAAACTAAAAGATGTTAGAAGGATGTGTGAAGTGATGAATCTATATGGTTGTACCTCCAGAGACTCAGGAGAAACACAGGAATCAGCATCAAGACCCCCAGAGTCGTCCTGAGGATATTCACTATCATTGGTGAACTCCCTAGAAACATGAACACATGTGATACTTCTAACTACTAGATTGAAGAATCACATTGTCAGTGTGATCCACCTCTGACACCATGGAGGTTCCTCCCTGAACACTGACATTTTGAATATGCTTGGGTTGCTTCAGATTACAAAGTGAATCAGTTCTGGTGAATGTGGAGAATTTACCTGCCACAACACTCAGATGTAAGGTGGAGTAACTACGTCCTAACTTGTTCTGGGCTCCACAGGAATAACTCCCACTGTGTTCAGCTCTGAAGTCAGTGATGTTGAAGATCTGTCCTGAAGCTTTTGGAGAGTCTTCATCCTCCTTGTACCAGGTGTAGTTAGCTGCTGGGTTAGCATCACTGCTACAGGTCAGAGTCACTGAACTGCCCTCCTCTATCTCAGCAGAGGGACTCACTGACACAGAGGGAGCTTTGGAGCATCTGGAGGAGAAGTGTTTAAAGTTATTAACATTGAAGGGTAGATATAATGGCAACTTGTAAATGTCCAGAGACACAAAGCAGGAAACGTTTTTCACAAACACAATGCAACACATATTAAAGCCTGGAGCATCTGGAGGAGATACATGAACACATTTCACATTTAATTCCACAGAGGAAGATATTTGAATGAATAATAGTTTAATAAAACACAGAGTGGGTGGTTAACTTGATTCCATCCTTTATCAGAAATCTAAACACTTTGAGGGAAAGTGTTAATCTTTATGTCATGGAAGAAGTTTCCTTCATAATTCTCCTTTATTCTTCTTTCTAGTAGCATCCCTCGTAGCAAGATTATATTTATCCTATCTTAAAATCAGACAGAAAACCTAGAGCCCTGGTTCAGTTTCTTTGGACACTTCCATGTCTGCTGGTGACCTCTGGGTAAATAGATAAATGAGTGCAATGATGATATATGTTATACTGTATGTTAATGTTATAGTGTCAGTGGAAGACTTTGAGTAAACTCACACACTGAAGGAGAGGGGAAGTCCTCATATCCCTTCCAAGCACAGGAATAACTGTCTGCTGAACCATAACTGAAGTCTGCATAAGGAGATGTGTCTTCCTTCACTTCCTGTCTGTTCTTAGACCAGATGTAGGAAGTAAGACCAGGTGGACAACTGCTGAGACACTGAAGGCGAGTAGACGATCCTGATCTGCTCACCTCCACCTGGAGATCTGAGTAAAGCTAGAATTAACAAAACTGTCATTATGTTCATACATAAATATAAATCAAAACATTCACACTATTTGCAAGAAGTTGAAATTAAGAAATTAATTGTTATAACTCAGTTATTGTTATAAACCCAGTGTAAATGTTACCTGTGACAGACAGAGTGGTTCCAGGATTAACCCAGTATGCAGATAGGTTTGTTATGATCCTGAACCTGTACTTAGCTGAGTCGCTCTCTGTCAGGTTTCTGATTCTCAGAGTGCAGATGTTGTTTTCACAGAGATACTCTACACGACCTGCATACTCTGAGTCTGTTTTCAGATCTACAAATACACCATCTTTCTTCTCAGTGAACCAGAATGTTTTCTCTACTGTGTTAACACGACCTTTCCATCTAGATGGGTATTTGTAGCTGCAGTTTATCTCCACTGTTGATCCTTTCACTGCACAGATCTCAGTAGAAGTGTAATTCACTCCCCAGCCATACTGACCCTGAACCACTGAAACACAGAGCACATCAGAAACTAGAATCAAAGTTAATCTATAAATTGTTGAGAAATTGCCTGAACAGTACTTTCAACAAAGAATGTAAAAATAAACATTTTACACACTTTACTGGGATAGAGCAGAACAACACATGTGAATTCCTTCTTAGGCACTTTAAAACCAATGATTCTCTTTGACTTTGTTGTTTCTTAATCAAACCAGGTAGAACAGAAGTCTACGCTAAAAGGGTACGTTCAGTTTGACACAAGATAGGAAAATGCCTTCATATAAATGAACAGTGAATGATTAGCGATCATATTAATTAGAATAGTGTGTGACTCTCTGTCCAGTTCCCTCTCTGTTCGCTCTGTGGTCAGGTTGCTGCTGAGTTAAGTGTGAACATAACAATAAATGCAGAACACTGAGGTGTGAGCAGCTTCCGTCTGATATACAGATAAGAAACAGAAGAAAACTGCTGTAACTCAGGGTGTGGAAATATAACACTGAGGTCAGAGAGGAGAGAAGGAACTAGAAGGGTTTGGTGCAGACGTATGGCGACATAAGAGTTGAGTCAATATGTTAAGACTTAGAATAAGAATATCTCTCTAAATCACTTCAACTTAATAAAAACGGAGCTGGAGATTCTTTAAGTCGTCTTAAGAAAAAAACAAAGCAAAATGTTTTCACAGAGAGAGGATGGAACAGTTATGCATACACTATATTCTCATTTTAACGCTTGTAAAGTGATAAGCAAACTGATATTTTATGCAGATGATTCGAGCAAAGGACAGTGGCAACGCACGACAAGATCTTCAGAATATCCATCAGAAAAACTAGTAACGTCTTTGTGTTTCTACAATTCTACACACATACATTTAAAACGTTTCTGCTAGGTTTGCCTTTTACACGAATCCATCCCACTTATTCCCACATGTGACCTGATTTGACAAGTCCCACATTTCCCAGAATCCCCTCTGTTCATGTGATGAATGTAAGTGTAGATGTACAGTACCTGACACAGAGAGCAGGAAGACAACTAATCCACTCGCTGCTGCAGTTAAACTCATAGCTGCTCCTCTCATCTCTGTGAGACTATAAAACATGTCAGATTAAATAATGTTCACAGGAGGTATACAGAATCATTACATCAATAAACTGTTTCTACTTACAGAGAAGGAGGAACGACGTGTTTAAATATGCCTTTCCTCTGTAGCAATGAGCAGCAGACGGATATCAGGCTGTTAATAGACTAGATTTCCTTCCTCTTTAGACGATTAATATGCATGATGAGCCAAACCCCAGTAACACCCACTACACAATAAAGTCATGTTTTTTAACAAAATATCAACTTTTCTTAAAAAAGAAAACTAGGTTAAAGACCCGTTTTGCTGCATATACTACTGACTGCTGCTCATATACTACTGACTGCTTATATACTGACTGCTGCTTATATACTACTGACTGCTGTTTATATACTACTGACTGCTGCTTATATACTACTGACTGCTTATATACTACTGACTGCTGCTTATATACTACTGACTGCTGCTTATATACTACTGACTGCTTATATACTACTGACTGCTGTTTATATACTACTGACTGCTGCTTATATACTACTGACTGCTTATATACTACTGACTGCTGCTTATATACTACTGACTGCTGTTTATATACTACTGACTGCTTATATACTACTGACTGCTGCTTATATACTACTGACTGCTGCTTATATACTACTCACTGCTTATATACTACTGACTGCTGCTTATATACTACTCACTGCTTATATACTACTGACTGCTGCTTATATACTACTGACTGCTGCTTATATACTACTGACTGCTGCTCATATACTACTGACTGCTTATATACTACTGACTGCTGCTTATATACTACTGACTGCTGTTTATATACTACTGACTGCTGCTTATATACTACTGACTGCTGCTCATATACTACTGACTGCTTATATACTACTGACTGCTGCTCATATACTACTGACTGCTTATATACTACTGACTGCTGCTTATATACTACTGACTGCTGCTCATATACTACTGACTGCTTATATACTACTGACTGCTGTTTATATACTACTGACTGCTGCTTATATACTACTGACTGCTGCTTATATACTACTGACTGCTGCTTATATACTACTGACTGCTGCTCATATACTACTGACTGCTTATATACTACTGACTGCTGCTTATATACTACTGACTGCTGCTTATATACTACTGACTGCTGCTTATATACTACTGACTGCTGCTTATATACTACTGACTGCTGCTCATATACTACTGACTGCTTATATACTACTGACTGCTGCTTATATACTACTGACTGCTGCTCATATACTACTGATGTATATACTACTGACTGCTGCTTATATACTACTGACTGCTGCTTATATACTACTCACTGCTTATATACTACTGACTGCTGCTTATATACTACTCACTGCTTATATACTACTGACTGCTGCTTATATACTACTGACTGCTGCTCATATACTACTGACTGCTGCTTATATACTACTCACTGCTTATATACTACTGACTGCTGCTTATATACTACTCACTGCTTATATACTACTGACTGCTGCTTATATACTACTCACTGCTCATATACTACTGACTGCTGCTTATATACTACTGACTGCTGCTTATATACTACTGACTGCTGCTTATATACTACTGACTGCTGCTCATATACTACTGACTGCTTATATACTACTGACTGCTGCTCATATACTACTGACTGCTTATATACTACTGACTGCTGCTCATATACTACTGACTGCTTATATACTACTGACTGCTGTTTATATACTACTGACTGCTTATATACTACTGACTGCTGCTCATATACTACTGACTGCTTATATACTACTGACTGCTGCTTATATACTACTGACTGCTGTTTATATACTACTGACTGCTGCTTATATACTACTGACTGCTGCTCATATACTACTGACTGCTTATATACTACTGACTGCTGCTCATATACTACTGACTGCTTATATACTACTGACTGCTGCTTATATACTACTGACTGCTGCTCATATACTACTGACTGCTTATATACTACTGACTGCTGTTTATATACTACTGACTGCTGCTTATATACTACTGACTGCTGCTTATATACTACTGACTGCTGCTTATATACTACTGACTGCTGCTCATATACTACTGACTGCTTATATACTACTGACTGCTGCTTATATACTACTGACTGCTGCTTTATACTACTGACTGCTGCTTATATACTACTGACTGCTGCTTATATACTACTGACTGCTGCTCATATACTACTGACTGCTTATATACTACTGACTGCTGCTTATATACTACTGACTGCTGCTCATATACTACTGACTGCTTATATACTACTGACTGCTGCTTATATACTACTGACTGCTGCTTATATACTACTCACTGCTTATATACTACTGACTGCTGCTTATATACTACTCACTGCTTATATACTACTGACTGCTGCTTATATACTACTGACTGCTGCTCATATACTACTGACTGCTGCTTATATACTCACTGCTTATATACTACTGACTGCTGCTTATATACTACTCACTGCTTATATACTACTGACTGCTGCTTATATACTACTCACTGCTCATATACTACTGACTGCTGCTTATATACTACTGACTGCTGCTTATATACTACTGACTGCTGCTTATATACTACTGACTGCTGCTCATATACTACTGACTGCTTATATACTACTGACTGCTGCTCATATACTACTGACTGCTTATATACTACTGACTGCTGCTTATATACTACTGACTGCTGTTTATATACTACTGACTGCTGCTCATATACTACTGACTGCTTATATACTACTGACTGCTGTTTATATACTACTGACTGCTGCTCATATACTACTGACTGCTTATATACTACTGACTGCTGTTTATATACTACTGACTGCTGCTTATATACTACTGACTGCTGCTTATATACTACTGACTGCTGCTTATATACTACTGACTGCTGCTCATATACTACTGACTGCTTATATACTACTGACTGCTGTTTATATACTACTGACTGCTGCTCATATACTACTGACTGCTTATATACTACTGACTGCTGCTTATATACTACTGACTGCTGCTTATATACTACTGACTGCTGCTCATATACTACTGACTGCTTATATACTACTGACTGCTGCTTATATACTACTGACTGCTGCTTATATACTACTGACTGCTGCTCATATACTACTCACTGCTTATATACTACTGACTGCTGCTATATACTACTGACTGCTGCTCATATACTACTGACTGCTTATATACTACTGACTGCTGCTCATATACTACTGACTGCTTATATACTACTGACTGCTGCTTATATACTACTGACTGCTGCTTATATACTACTGACTGCTGCTCATATACTACTGACTGCTTATATACTACTGACTGCTGCTCATATACTACTGACTGCTTATATACTACTGACTGCTGCTTATATACTACTGACTGCTGTTTATATACTACTGACTGCTGCTCATATACTACTGACTGCTGTTTATATACTACTGACTGCTGCTCATATACTACTGACTGCTTATATACTACTGACTGCTGCTTATATACTACTGACTGCTGTTTATATACTACTGACTGCTGCTTATATACTACTGACTGCTGCTTATATACTACTGACTGCTTATATACTACTGACTGCTGCTTATATACTACTGACTGCTTATATACTACTGACTGCTGCTTATATACTACTGACTGCTTATATACTACTGACTGCTGCTTATATACTACTGACTGCTGTTATATACTACTGACTGCTGCTTATATACTACTGACTGCTGTTTATATACTACTGACTGCTGCTTATATACTACTGACTGCTTATATACTACTGACTGCTGCTTATATACTACTGACTGCTGCTTATATACTACTGACTGCTGCTTATATACTACTGACTGCTTATATACTACTGACTGCTGTTTATATACTACTGACTGCTGTTTATATACTACTGACTGCTGCTTATATACTACTGACTGCTTATATACTACTGACTGCTGCTTATATACTACTGACTGCTGCTTATATACTACTGACTGCTGCTTATATACTACTGACTGCTGTTTTACTACTGACTGCTGCTTATATACTACTGACTGCTTATATACTACTGACTGCTGTTTATATACTACTGACTGTTTATATACTACTGACTGCTGCTTATATACTACTGACTGCTTATATACTACTGACTGCTGTTATATACTACTCACTGCTGCTTATATACTACTGACTGCTGTTTATATACTACTGACTGCTGCTTATATACTACTCACTGCTTATATACTACTGACTGCTGCTTATATACTACTGACTGCTGCTTATATACTACTGACTGCTGTTATATACTACTGACTGCTGCTTATATACTACTGACTGCTTATATACTACTGACTGCTGCTTATATACTACTGACTGCTGTTTATATACTACTGACTGCTGCTTATATACTACTGACTGCTTATATACTACTGACTGCTGCTTATATACTACTGACTGCTGCTTATATACTACTGACTGCTTATATACTACTGACTGCTGCTTATATACTACTGACTGCTGCTTATATACTACTGACTGCTGTTTATATACTACTGACTGCTGCTTATATACTACTGACTGCTTATATACTACTGACTGCTGCTTATATACTACTGACTGCTGCTTATATACTACTGACTGCTGCTTATATACTACTGACTGCTTATATACTACTGACTGCTGCTTATATACTACTGACTGCTTATATACTACTGACTGCTGCTTATATACTACTGACTGCTGCTTATATACTACTGACTGCTTATACTACTGACTGCTGCTTATATACTACTGACTGCTGTTTATATACTACTGACTGCTGCTTATATACTACTGACTGCTGTTTATATACTACTGACTGCTGTTTATATACTACTGACTGCTGCTTATATACTACTGACTGCTGTTTATATACTACTGACTGCTGCTTATATACTACTGACTGCTGCTTATATACTACTGACTGCTGTTTATATACTACTGACTGCTGCTTATATACTACTGACTGCTTATATACTACTCACTGCCAGTGTTGGATGTAACGCGTTACAAAAGTAACGGAGTTACAGTAATATATTACTTTTTGCTGTAACGAAGTAATGTAACGCATTACTAATGAAATTTGGGTAATATATTACCCGTTACAATGCTCAGTAACGCAGTTACAACACATTTTAACCCGAAATTAAATGGTGTTTTGTTTTTTAAGAATGTACTAACATAGCGAGACATTCCGACACCAGAGTAAAATTGTGCGGGTAGATTAGTAAACCTGGTGTTTACCCTTCAGGCTTCGCGTCGGGATCTTCGGGGGTGCATAGGCATGCATTGCACCCCAGTTGAATGTTATGCACCCTCTATTCAAAAAAGAGAACGGAGCGAAAAATAAAAACAACAAATTGTGTCAGGTGCGCGTGACCTGCTCCGCTGCGCGTGCATCATTTCCAAAGTGCTTCCACAGCAGTGACACACATCTGTGGATAATCATTTATACGAAAATGGTTAAAGCAACCATCACTAAACGCCAGCAACACTGCATCTACTGCAGCAATAGCAACAGGTCAGATGGGGAATCACGTCTGTCGTGGACACTAGCTTACTCCCGCCTCCGACTCGCCCCCGGAGCATCAGTCTTCGTCTCGTCACCCGAAACTACGCCGCCCCTCTGCGGCCCGCAGGTGCCAGGATACCACGGCAAAACAGAGCCTGCCCAGGTATATCTAAACAAGTACCCGCCTGCACAGTGGGGTAAGGCGGTCATTTTGCAGCTCGTGGTATAAAAATAGACAATGGCTAGAATATTCATGTGAAAATAGTGCCATATTCTGCCATGCCTGTAGAAATGTTGGGTCAAAAAATAATGCATACAATAGCACAGATGCCTTCACCACGAATGGCTACAAAAAGATCTCATATCCCAAGCTTATCAACAAGCTAATGTTGCAGCTGAAATGTTCTCCAGGTCACAAAGTCAACCTCTGATGTGATACCAGTTTTCAAGCACAGTAAATATTCTCTTCCCAGAGTATATGATGGGACCAAGGTGATGATGTAGTACATGGTTTTAATAATACTTTTGCTTTTCAATGTTTGCCATTTCAAACCATGAGCTGGTTCAAATAATATTTGCCTTGATTTACAATATGTTCTCTTTTGTTTTATCAGTACAGTTTTGAAGCTTTTGTGCTTTTCCTTGCCATAGTCCACTTTGGACTATATGAAATATTTCAGGATTGCACTTTTAACACACTTGAAATGTTCTCACTTGCTTGGTTTCAAAACATAACAAATGCCATAATCTGTTCATTGGGGACCATAACATCAATGCTATTTTTCATTGCTGTTGCCGGCCACTATTGCTCATGTAAACCTACTAGTGCTGCACCCTGTAATCTCAGATGCACCCCAAGTCATTTTGTTCTGGAACCGGGCCTGTACAGTACATGGCCATATACTAAACAAAATACAGAGCCCATTCCGTGTTCCTGTTATTGTTTACTTCCTCTCTGCCTCTTCTGGTGATTTATCTGACGTCCAGCGCTCCGTCTTTTAACCTCTTTTCCTTTCTCTTTCTTGATCCTCCTTAGCAACCTTCATTATAGTCCTTGACAGTGGTCTGTACTGTATTAACAACGTGTCACATGTTAAGAATTTACAATCAGAATCGAGTATTCAACTAAGCCGTGTAATAACAGTTGTTAGTAGCCTTAATGGCCTACACAGTTGTTATGCTATACCACATTGCCCTTCACTGGATGTATAATGAGCTGCACTAAACTACATTTTAGCATTTAAAATACCTAGCCATTCTTTTGCGGTTATTTTGGTGAAAGTAACTCAAAAGTAACTAAAAAGTAGTGTAACTCATTACATTTCAAGACAGTAATATTGTAATGTAACTTATTACTTTAAAAAGACAGTAATAAGTAATATGTAATATATTACATTTTGGAAGTAACTTGCCCAACACTGCTCACTGCTTATATACTACTGACTGCTAATATACTACTGACTGCTTATATACTACTGACTGCTTATATACTACTGACTGCTTATATACTACTGCTTATATACTACTGACTGCTTATATACTACTCACTGCTTATATATACTTACTGCTAATATACTCTGACTGCTTATATACTACTGACTGCTTTATACTACTCACTGCTATTACTACTCACTGCATATATACTACTCACTGCTTATATAATACTTACTGCTAATATACTACTGACTGCTTATATACTACTGACTGCTATATACTACTCACTGCTTATATACTACTCACTGCATATATACTACTCTGCTTATATACTACTGACTGCTAATATACTACTGACTGCTTATACTACTGACTGCAATATACTACTCACTGCTTTTATACTACTCACTGCTATATACATCTGACTGCTTATATACTACTCACTGCTTTTTACTACTCACTGCTTATATACATACTGACTGCTTATATACTACTGACTGCTTATATTAAATTACATTACATTACATGGCACGCTGCTGCTGCTGCTGCCTGCTTACAGGCAGAAACTTAAACGGGACAGACCGGTAACAAGGCCAGTACAGCGATGGAGTGAGGAGTGGGATTCAGCTCTGCAGGATTGCTTTGCATCTACGGATTGGAGTGTGTTTGAGGACAATAAAATCAACACACACACACGGATACGGTCATCTGCTACATTGGGAAATGCATCGATGACGAAGGTTTCTGTACGAACATTCCCAAATCAAAAGCCCTGGATAAACGGTGAGGTGCGTACCAAGCTGAAAGCGCGCAATATCGCGCACAGAGCTGGAGATTTGGAGGAGTTCAGGAATTCTAGGTATGAACTCCGGAGAGCAATCAGCAGTGCAAAGAGACAATACAAAGACAAGGTGTGTGTGTGTGTGTGTGTGTGTGTGTGTGTGTGTGTGTGTGTGTGTGTGTGTGTGTGTGTGTGTGGTAACTTCTCAATTTTACTTTTTTTGATGCTGCTGCAATGCAAAAATGTCCCAAATTGGGATCAATAAAGTAGCTTTTATCTTATCTTATCTTAAAAAGGTATTCTGCTTTAGTTTGCTTCTAAATAACTGATTCCCTGTCAGTCGTGCAGCCTAAGAGCTCGTCTTCAGTGTTGATAACAGGTATTTAGAGGTCTTACTGCAGTCCGCTGGCTCCACTGTGTGTCAGCAGTCTGAACGGCAGCTCCTGAAAGAGCATTAGAGGACCACTAGGGGCGCCATTTGTTTTGTTTCTGTCACATGTGCTCCGGCATGAACCAGAGAAGGAGACCGGAAACAGTTTCAAAGTTACAGCATCATCGCTATGGTGGCGCACAGTCAAAAATAAATAAATAAAATACATTAAACAGGAGACAAGGCACTACTGCGGACTCTTATTTTGAAAACCCAGACCGGAAGTGTTGCTGTGTTTCGTTGTTATCTTTCCAACTGACACAGAGCTGTCAGTGAGCTCCGTCTGTTTCTCCGTCTCTGACCGCAGAAATGACACTGACCTGCACACTTTCATCAGTTGCAAACACCCTTTAAGTATTAAGCTGCTTTTTATCGGACTTGTTTTATTTAGAGTTTACCCATGTTTCTTTAAGCGGAGTTCGGTGCTGGTGAGGCCGAAAGAGGAGCACCTTTTCCGGCCAGATTCTGACTGTCACCCCGCTGAATGCTGCTGGTTCTTTATTTGTGTTTTTAAACTGAGAAATCCTTAACAACACACAGAGGTAAGTAGATTACACAGTAGTTTATCATATGTCTAATGTTTACACGTGTTCACTGTGCTTTTATGTGTAAATATCTAGTTTTAATGTGGGTTTTAAGTGATGCTTTTGTCAGTTAACAACCTGCTGTTGTGATGGATAACAGTTACTGTAGCTAAGTATGCTAAGCTAATAAAGTTAGCCACATTTCACAATTAGCCAGAGGTGTAAAGTAACTAAGTAAACATGTACTGAAGTACCATTTTGAGGTACTTGTACTTACTTGAGCATTTCAGTTTTTATGTTAGTGTACTTCTACCCCACTACAGTTCAGAGGTAAATTGTGTACTTTTCCTCCACTACATGTATTTAATACCTTTAGTTACTTTACAGATCTGGATGAATGATGTGAAATATAATCAAGTGTTAAATCAGACTTTAGTTCCACCTGGAGTAAATCCAAAAGCTACCCTGCAGTATACAAAGTCATTCAAACTAGCTGCACCTTTACCAGCTTTGAGAACACTTTAATGATCAATCATTATAAAACATATCATATATATTATTCTGAAATGGACCAATCTGCACAATGACTACTTTACTGTCGCTACTTTAACTATATTTTGATGATCATACTTTTATACTTTCACTTGAGGAACATTTTGAATGCAGGACTTTTACTGAAACAGAGTATTCCTACACTCTGGTACTTCTACTTTTACTCAAGTACAAGGTCTGAGTACTTCTACTTTTACTCTATTACAAGATCTGAGTACTTCTACTCTTACTCAAGTACAAGATCTGAGTACTCTACTTTTACTAAGTACAAGATCTGAGTACTTCTACTTTTACTCATTACAAGATCTGAGTACTTCTACTTTTACTACAAGATCCGAGTACTTCTACTTTTTACTACAAGATCTGTTACTCAAGTACAACATCTGAGTACTTGTTTGATGTTTAAAAGGTGTATTTTCCAGTTGTACTACAAAGAGACAGTATTTACAGTAATGTGTAAGATATAAAGACTTCAGTAGTTGTGTTTCCTCCCTCTTTCTCAAAGAGCCAGAGTAATCTGTCTAACGATGAGTCATCTGCTGAGTCACTGAGCTACAGTTAGCCACAGTATTACAGTTGTGGCTGATGAGGAGTAATACTCTGCATACTTTCTGTACTTTCCTTCATTCCTGTGCTGTTTCCACTCATTAGAGCTGGCTTTAACCCCATGTCCCCGTCAGACTGGAGCTCACATTCCTGTGTTTCCCCCTCTGTCATTGTACCTTTGTCCAGCCCTCACATTGCTTTTGTTCTGCCAGTTGTTGTGTGTCAGTGGTCAGATAATGGACCGGTTACAGTCGCCCTGAGCAAACACACGCTCTACATCCAGTACTCTGATGTTTGTATATACAGTAGTACTGATGCTCTCACTGTTTGTGTGTTTGACTTCATGATGGTTGAGAGGATGATCGTTTTTGTTCCTATTCTGTACTTGATTGTTAAAGAGGCCCAATAGCTGAGAGCAACACATCCGGGTACTTTCCCTTTATGCAAGGCCACGCCCCCTTTTTGGGTGAAAAGACTGGCTGTCATTTGAATGGCGGTAAATACAGATTCTGAAGTTTTCACATTAAAACATTTTTTATCTACAAGGAGCCCTGTTACGATTGGTCAGGCAACAATTAAACAATGTTTTTTAAGACTCTTTAAAGTAGAGACACTACATACTGATATACACCTGAACATCAGCAGGAGAGGACTCTTTAAAGTAGAGACACTACATACTGATATACACCTGAATATCAGCAGGAGAGGACTCTTTAAAGTAGAGACACTACATACTGATATACACCTGAATATCAGCAGGAGAGGACTCTTTAAAGTAGAGACACTACATACTGATATACACCTGAACATCAGCAGGAGAGGACTCTTTAAAGTAGAGACACTACATACTGATATACACCTGAATATCAGCAGGAGAGGACTCTTTAAAGTAGAGACACTACATATGATATACACCTGAACATCAGCAGGAGAGGACTCTTTAAAGTAGAGACACTACATACTGATATTCACCTGAACATCAGCAGGAGAGGACTCTTTAAAGTAGAGACACTACATACTGACATGCACCTGAACATCAGCAGGAGAGGACTCTTTAAAGTAGAGACACTACATACTGACATGCACCTGAACATCAGCAGGAGAGGACTCTTTAAAGTAGAGACACTACATACTGATATACACCTGAACATCAGCAGGAGAGGACTCTTTAAAGTAGAGACACTACATACTGACATGCATCTGAACATCAGCAGGAGAGGACTCTTTAAAGTAGAGACACTACATACTGATATACACCTGAACATCAGCAGGAGAGGACTCTTTAAAGTAGAGACACTACATACTGATATACACCTGAACATCAGCAGGAGAGGACTCTTTAAAGTAGAGACACTACATTGATATACACCTGAACATCAGCAGGAGAGGACTCTTTAAAGTAGAGACACTACATACTGATATGCACCTGAACATCTTTTGTTACCGGATTACATTCAGTTGTAGTTGGTGTTTACCATGTGCTCTCTATTGGACAATATGAACTTCTGGAACTATTTTTATATTTATATTTTTAATTGCATAACGATGAAGCCATCCTATATCAGGTTATCATGAATAAAAAAAGTCCCCTATATAAAGGCATATATATCAAATAATAACATTGTGCAGGTCTGTTCTTTCTAACATGACATTTCTTTACTTCTCTAAAACTTTAAACCCAATTTACTTAATTCATAATACATTAAATTATATTTGTTAAGCGCCTCGTGCAAAACAAGGAGCTTAACCTTTCAATACAAATATAACTACTCGATCGACAGCAATACAAACAAAACAAAATGGACATAGCACATTATAAAAGTGGATTATGAGAATGCTAATATTTAAACACCTGTCTTGAAATTTTGTTTAGACGTATTTACAGATAGTTTTGATCTTAAAAAATATTCTAAAATTGACCCCCATGCAGGGACTTTGGGACAGGTGAGATGCAAGAGAGTGTATTTGATTATTTGATTATCAAGATGAGAAAAAATCACTTTAATTCCACTATTAAATCCTACATCTTCCCACTCTTATTGGAGGATGCTCCTGTCCTACTATCATATGCCTGTTCATCCCTTTATGCAGGAATAACAACTCAAAGACACATCGAGGACTGCAAGAGTGTCCAGGAGGGAACAACAAAAAACATATTGCCTTTAAACCCATACAAATATGTTTCCAAATTTAGAGCATGAATGTGCAATTGTTGAATTAAATTCTGATCACATGGACGGCATGATGAGCCAGAAACAAAGAGGCTAACGTTACCTCAGGATGTGAAAAGGGAACACACATTTCTGCAGGATTTGAGAGGGGGAATCAGTCAATGAAGGGAGGTAGAGGAGAGGAAGAGGAAGGTGAAGGAGGTGTGTCTTTGTGCAGGCTGACCTCTGCTTTAATGAGGAGGGGGATGGAGGGTTAGAGAGGAAAGGTGCTGAGCTAAGCTGCTCCGAGAGGCTGGATTTTAGGGATTTATTCAACTCTTTCTCCACTCGGACTGAAGCCTCTCCAGAGACAGGAAGCTAACTGTGTGAAAGGGCAGCGTCTGTTTTCTCCACAGATACAGACGACACATTAGTGACGTCTGCTACTGCTTTCTTTCTGTTTCTAAATGGACTCAGGTTTAGGAAATAACATGTTGCTATGAGTTCATTTGAAATGCTATCTTTCAACTCTGAGGTCTGAAATATCTCCATCGCCACTTCCTCTTTAAAAATGCACTAAGAACACTTCAAAGTTCAATCAACTGTTTGTCTTTCATATACTCTTTGAGGCTGGCATGGTGTGTGAGAAAGGAACACACAGACACACACACACAGACACAACACAGACACACCACACACACACACACACACACACACACAACACACACACACACACACCACACACACCACACACACACACACACACACACACAACACACACCACACACACCACAGAGAGAGAACACACACACAAAAACACAGAGAGAGAGACACACACACACAAACCACAGACACACACACACACAGAGAGAGACACACACACACAAACACACAGAGGAGACACACACACATACACAAACACACAGAGAGAGACACACACATACACTCTCTCTCTCTCACACACACACACACACACACACACACACACACACACACACACACACATACACACCACACACACATACACACACACACAGGCAGAAAGAGGAACTGACACAGAGATAAAAGCATGCATAAAGACACACTTAGATGTATATAAAATACAATTAACCCTTTGCACATGAACACTCATTGACGTGCAGCACACATCCACACTTACGCAACACATGTAATATAATGGAAATCATTTTTATATTTTTAAAAGAAAAGTCTACTGACCCCCACATGCAGGGAGGGAGGAGGAATTGAACAAAGGAAAGGAAGAAAGTAGAGGGTTTTTTCTCTGCTGAGTAGATGTGGTTTATACAGAAGCTGCAGCTCTGGACCTGCATACTGAGATACGTTTAAAATACATGTACAGTATATACAAGGGAGGAAGGAGGGAGGGAAGGAAGGAGGAAGTGAAAAAATGAAAGTAAGGAAGTAGAGAGAGAGGCAGTGAGAGAGGGAGGGAAGGAAAGAAAAACATAATGACGTTATATGTTGCTTTTACCTCCTTAGAATATTTAACACATCGTACGGTGTCATGAAATGCGCCTTAAATAAAATGTATCATTATTCATAAAGCACATTGTTTTATCCTGATGCAACACACCTGTGCCAATTATTTGAACCTGGTGTTAATCAGATTAATCAAATAAAGGATTAACATGTTCCCTAAACATCGTGGTGGTTGCATCGAAGGAGAGTTCAAATAAACACATGTTGTTTTCACCGTTTCTAAAAGAGATCAGTGATGTCATTCATATCACATGATTCCCTCTCTTATTGCTGCAGAATAATCACTTCCTGTGTGTTGTCATGTTTACAGTAAACAGTCAACTGTTACCATAGTGATGCACTGATCAACAGCATCAACACCATCAGTCTGTCAACATAAAACAAACATTACCCATTTATTTCTGTTAAACAGTTGCATGCACAGACGACAACATTTAAAAAAGTACATTCAAATAATTGTGGGCAATCACCGCTATCAGTGGCGATTCTAGAGTCTGTGGGGGTCCTAGGCAAACATTCACTGGGGGCCCCTCGAACCAGCTTTCATCACCATCAGTGGAGCCCCAACACACACTCCCCCCCCCCCCCCCCCAGAGCGGAGCAAGGCAACAAACTTAAAATAAGAAGCAGCATTTGATGGCGCGCTATCCATGGGGCCGCCTTGAGGGGGTTTCCCGACATGTCGTTGCAGTAAATTAAAGGGTGGTTCATGTTGTCGTTGCTGTGGACCTTCTTAATCTACCTTCTTTGGGGGCCCCCTTCTGGTCCGGGGCCCCAAGCAGTTGCCTGCCTTGCCTGTTCGCAAGCGGCGCCCCTGACCGCTAAAGTTTGCATGTAACACGTGAAGCCAGTTACATCAGGGGAGTCAAAACAGGTGATATTTTAAATCAAATCTTAGTTAAAAACAGTTTTAATATTGTGTTTTCAAAGTGGTGCTAAACGGCTGCAGCTCTCAGGCCATCTGTTCTTATGGACCTGGTGTTTTCACCTAAAAAAAAGTACTGTTTCCTATTACTTTTGACATATATCAACATGGAGTTATCCTAAATGTTTGACCAGTTTGTCTTTTTAAATAATATGCAACACCAGACCAAAACACCCTGGTTTACATGCAGTGAGTTTCTGCTTAAAGGTCACTATTTTCAGTGTCTTTTTGCACGATATATTCTATGTACATTTTAAAGAAGACCCTCCTTCATTTTATTATGAAGACACCATTTGTCTCCGATCTCCTTCTTCTTAAACTACAGTGTGGAAGCTTTATTGAAAAGGCTTCAGAGTTGAGCATGAGGACCGTAGTCTTCACTGATCAGATAATCATCAGGTTTAGCTGAAATACGCCCTGTGTGTGTGTGTGTGTGTGTGTGTGTGTGTCTGTGTGTGTGTGTGTGTGGTGTGTGTGTGTGTGTGTGTGTGTGTGTGTGTGTGTGGTGTGTGTGTGTGTGTTGTGTGTGTGTGTGTGTGTGGTGTGTGTGTGTGTGTGTGTGTGTGTGTGTGGTGTGTGTGTGGTGTTGTGTGTGTGTGTGTGTGTGTGTGTGTGTGTGTGTGTGTGTGTGTGTGTGTGTGTTGTGTGTGTGTGTGTGTGTGTGTGTGTGTGTGTGTGTGTGTGTGTGTGTGTGTGTGTGTGTGGGGCTTCCTGTCTGTATCTGTTGGACCACAGCTTCCCTTTCTGTCTCTCCTCTCTCACTCTTCAGTAGCTTCAGACAGGAAGTGTCTCTGCTGTTCTGCTTCCTTGTCAAATGATATCTAAACGCTGCAGAAACTCAAACAGTAAGCGGGTAAATGTTCTGAGACGACACGTGTGTGTGTGTGTGTGTTGTTTTAATCCAGGAGGCACGGTGTGATTCAGGATACGCCGTAAAGGCAGGAATCAGAGGCAGATGCTAAAAGGTTGGTGGACTTTCTGACAATATGGAGTTAAATACAACCGGAGGTAGCTGTTTCTAACTATTCAAATAAGATAAGACTTTCTCACATATCACGTTTTTTGTTGTTGCATGAATGCATCACGAGTGAGCTAGAATATAGAAAGATGTAAAACATATGTCATTCTTCTTTATATGCTATGATGTGCACACTAATAAACGAGGATATGGTGCAAACTAGTGCATGAAACGAACCCTGCCGGTAACTCATATGTCCGGAAGGAGACACTTTATTATTGTTATTATTATTATTTTAACACCTTTTTATGCCAGTTCACACTTTCAAAAGACCAACACATTTATTATATTTAATTAAAGAAAGAAAGAAAATGTAAACTTCATTTAAGGATAGCCCCTTGAGATGAACCAAGTGGTTATAGTCAGACATTGGAAACTGATTGTCATCTACCCTAAATATACTATACTCTGTATTAATCATCTTATATTTTAAACCTAGTTTCAGGAGCTACTGTGTTCTTCCACCCGGCAAAGAGAGGGGCTGACTAGTCCTCTAAATCAGTGGTTCTCAACCTTTTTACACCAAGTACCATCTGAGAAAATAGTTGTCTCTCCAAGTACCACCATATGACCAATGTTAAAATACAGTCTATGCACAGTTCATGCAGGACTCGAGGCAAATGTATTCATAATAACATTATTTATTGTCAGCCACAGCTACATGTACAAAGGGCAGTCTCTCTCTCTCTCTCTCTCTCTCTCTCACTCATCACACACTCACCACAAGTGAGAATATAAAGAACAAAATAATAACTTATTCTCACACAACAAATGACAACTGTACATACATGTACCAAATACCAAAGTGTGAATGTCCTATTGGGAATTCAGTTCCACAATAATAATGAAAGCCTCCAGGAGCAGATGAGCCTAAGGGCTAATAGCTCATCTTCAGTCTGCTGATGTTTGCTATTGCCATTTCTGTGGTGGCAAAGTAAAAAAGAAAAGAAAAAAGATAACAATTAAGGACAAGTGTGTACTTTTTCAGCTTTACCTCGGTCACAGCCTTCTCTCCATTCTTTGTGCAAATGCCTTCTTCCTGAGTCTCTTCTCTCCTCCATCACAGCGTTGTGGCTGTGCATATCACTTTTGCGTTGCTAGCAGAGCCTGCGCTTGTGCTCGGTTGATGACTGTCCTCCTCCTCATTCACTTGTTCACTTTCGCTGGTAATATTCTCCTCTGTACCTCTCTCACAACATCATTCAGCTCTCTTCTTTCTTTAGCTTGCTTGCAACGTTCGCTAATCGTTCGCGGGTAGTATGGTCGTCATTAGCAACGCCAGAAAAAATAATAATAAATGTTTTCGTTTCTAAATCTAAAAACAACAATAGCCTATTAGAACTTATTTAAACCACAGTTTCAATTATCTCAAGCTTATTTTCATTCGTTGTAGTATTTTGATAGTATGATTTATTTTTAATTATTGTTATTCAATCAAGCCTCAAACTGATGGCACTTGTCCCTATAGCCTGTTTAAATTGAAGTTGTCTGAGGTCCTTACCACCAGCTGCTCTTGCAGTAATAAGTAGTGCACCTTTCTGTCCCAAATGTGCACAATGTAGGGACTGCTTTTCGTCTTTTTGTTGACTTAGTTGTGTTCTCTGTATTTTATATGTCTGTGTTATGTGTAAGAACGTGTAACGTTGCTGTCTTCTTGGCCAGGTCAGCATTGTAAATGAGATTTTGTCTCAATGTTTTCATCTGGTTAAATAAAGGTTAAATAAAATGTAAAAAAAAAAAAAAATATTATTTAAAAAAAAAAAAAAAAATGATGTCAGATTCCTCCGCGTACCACTAGCGGGAGCTGGCGTACCACCAGTGGTACGCGTACCACAGGTTGAGAACCACTGCTCTAAATAATATCCTCCCAAACTAAAACCTAGAGTTGCTCTGGCATCTCAAAAACTGTTTATTAACACCTCCACCAAAAGTGCAAATACAAAATATTACTGGAGTAATTCTCAGGCAATGTGCACCTTAAAATGCAGTCTTTTCGATACGGCTGAATAATCCCAATGAAGTCCAGTCACTCCACAAAAAACATAATCCAAGTCAAGCGAAACACGGCAAAAAATAAGAAGCACATACGAAAAGAAGGGAAATAATATTTATATTTACGCTTGGTTTGTGCTGTGAGTCCTTTCTGGTCTTCAATGGGGTCTCAAAGCTCCTAAAGCAGCCCTGAAGTATCACAACTGTCCCCACATTTAAGCAGCTGTCTCTATCAAAAGGCTTCCTTCCTCACAGACCAAAGCCTTTCTTTTCTCCAACAAACAATTCCCTCTCCTTTCCCTCACCTGAATCCACTGCACACCTGATCAGTTTCTGCAGGAGTGAGAGGGGGAAGCCAAAGGGGAGAGAAAGACCCCCTGCACAGCTGATGGCCCTGTCACAACGTATAATACAATAACACATTGATAAAGTCTTCTAATGGCAGGACAATATTGCTGATTCATCGACATGTTGGTTTGATCGTTGTCTACAAACATGCATGTGAACAAGTTATTGACGTCATGAAACGTACCACAAGTTAGTAAGTTATTATTGTGACAGGACTGCAGGAAATATACATGTGTGTACCAACTGAGGCTCAGACATTAATGCAAACTAAAAGCATCTCTGGAGAAACTCACGTGAACAAGTTCTGCAGAAACATGCACGTTCAGTTAAAATCTCCTCAAGTAGTCGTTGTGCAGATTGGTCCATTTCAGAATAATATATCTGATATGTTTTATAATGATTGATCATTAAAGTGTTCTCAAAGCTGGTAAAGGTGCAGCTAGTTTGAATGACTTTGTATACTGCAGGGTAGCTTGTGAATTTACTCCAGGTGGAACTAAAGTCTGATTTAACACTTGATTATATTTCACATCATTCATCCAGATCTGTGAAGTAACTAAAGGGATTAAATACATGTAGTGGAGGAAAAGTACACCATTTACCTCTGAACTGTAGTGGAGTAGAAGAACACAGTAGCATAACATGGAAATACAAGTCAAGTACAAGTACCTCAAAGTTGTACTTAAGTTCAGTACTTAAGTTCAGTACTTGAGTAAATGTACTTGGTTACTTTCCACCACGAACATCTACCGTGAAGGTTTTGTGGAACATTCTGACGTAATAATCGTCAGGTTTTAGTCATGAAAGTCTGTTTCACATGATTCTGCAGGAAAGCTTGTGAGCTGTGGTTTATGCTAATTATCTGCACACAGCGGCCAATCACATCGCTCCTCTTAAGATGCCTGTTGCACAATAACTGCGTTTCTGAAAGTTAACAACATGAACACAACTCTTCATCTGCATCGCCAAATCTGTGTAAAGATTTCCCCCTGGCCTTAAGTATGGTGGGTCCGTTAAGGTACGATGCATTTGTGTATTATCTTTCTGCAGTATTACTCTGTAGTATTTGTACTCTGTGTTTGTGCTGTTCCCTCTGTAAGTGTGTTATATATATTCTCTGTGTGTGTGTTTTATATGTTCTCTGTAAGTGTGTATATGTTCTCTGTTAGTGTGTGTTAGTGTGTGAGCAGCAGGAGGGTGACTGCTGTAGATTAGTAGGATTACAAACTGTAGAGATTAACCAACCGAGCATCTGTCTTTCTGCTAGTATTACTACTACTTTTACAACTTCAACAGTAGCACTACGTTAACTACTATTACCGCTACTACTTTAAATATGATATGATGACTGTTAGCTTTACTTCCAGATGTTTTTCTGCTGCTGCCATTACTTCAAAATGTGTATTTAACGTGCTGCTTTTCAACTCACACTTGAAATACATACATCTGAGTTGTATGGTTTTTTAAATGTATCTAATTGCCATCAAAGGGCATTATATTGTTTACATGACCTGTACCAAACTCATTTATCTTTCTTAAAGAGTCCTCTCCTGCTGATGTTCAGGTGTATATCAGTATGTAGTGTCTCTACTTTAAAGAGTCCTCTCCTGCTGATGTTCAGGTGTATATCAGTATGTAGTGTCTCTACTTTAAAGAGTCCTCTCCTGCTGATGTTCAGGTGTATATCAGTATGTAGTGTCTCTACTTTAAAGAGTCCTCTCCTGCTGATGTTCAGGTGTATATCAGTATGTAGTGTCTCTACTTTAAAGAGTCCTCTCCTGCTGATGTTCAGGTGTATATCAGTATGTATTGTCTCTACTTTAAAGAGTCCTCTCCTGCTGATGTTCAGGTGTATATCCGTATGTAGTGTCTCTACTTTAAAGAGTCCTCTCCTGCTGATGTTCAGGTGTATATCAGTATGTAGTGTCTCTACTTTAAAGAGTCCTCTCCTGCTGATGTTCAGGTGTATATCAGTATGTAGTGTCTCTACTTTAAAGAGTCCTCTCCTGCTGATGTTCAGGTGTATATCAGTATGTAGTGTCTCTACTTTAAAGAGTCCTCTCCTGCTGATGTTCAGGTGTATATCAGTATGTAGTGTCTCTACTTTAAAGAGTCCTCTCCTGCTGATGTTCAGGTGTATATCAGTATGTAGTGTCTCTACTTTAAAGAGTCCTCTCCTGCTGATGTTCAGGTGTATATCAGTATATAGTGTCTCTACTTTAAAGAGTCCTCTCCTGCTGATGTTCAGGTGTATATCAGTATGTAGTGTCTCTACTTTAAAGAGTTCTCTTTATTATTTTCTGTTCTTCAGCAATGGCTCGTAGGAGTTCCCGTCTGGTTTCCGGTGGTTACTACAACTCGGACGAAGAATCTGATTCCAGCAGCGTTACGAACATTTCCTACCGAGAAACCCCCGTCAAGTACGTAGCACTTTTTGTAGTTATGTGTCAGTAGCACTCAGTGTGTAATCCTATCCAATACAACTTTATTTATACAGCACATTTAAAAACAACAGTCTTGACCAAAGTGCTGTACATCAATACCGATGGGACAAAAAACAAATGTAGAAAACACGAGACAATAAAACCATACTTATAGCCACAGACTGAAAACTGTCATACATGATGTTAAAACAATATAAAACACAAGAAAATAGAAAACCCCAATTTAAAAGTAATGACAACAAATCTCTGTCTTTGTTTTATTTATCGACAGGGTTTTTAAGAAGAAGGCGGGGACCCGGAAGTCCGTCTCTCGGACGCCGAGCCGAGCCAATAGCAATGCCAGTTCTGTCGGCACGGAAACGCCCATCACTGCTGGCCAGTACGAAGGTAAGAACATCTCCATAGAGCGGTGCAGGGATGACGTATTTCTGTAGGCCGACCCGGAAGTAAGCCGCTGGTTCCCTCGACAAAAAGCAACGGGATTTCTCCATAGGATTTGGGAATATTGTAAAAAATAAGATCTGTGGAAAACGAACCTGTTAATCTCCACATGTCTACCCTACTTTTCTAATGTTCTAATCATAAATCTAATGGCCAGAAGCGAAATGCTAACGTTATGCTATAAAGGAACTACAGCCGAGTCCAGCAGCACGACTTCAACGTCACGCCAACTTCAGATCCATATTCAAACATACAGATTCTAAAATGGAACAAGTTGAAGCGTTTGTTTGAACACTTTGCAGGAGGCAGGTACTTGCTTTCAAGCAGAACAGGGCAAACTAACTTAGAGGAGTGTTCACGTGTTCGGCGTAATGACGTACAACGGCCTCCACGACTTCTGTAGTCCTATTCAGCCACTTGGTAACAACCATCGTTTTTCAGACACGTTAACTCTTCAGAAATCACCAGTGGGGTCACTGCTGATGGATTTAATGTCCTAGAACAAAACGTGATCCGTCTCTTCAATGTGTCTCAACCACAGACCTTATTTCCAGCTATTTTCCAAAAATTAGTTCAAAAATGTTTCACAATGCCTATATTGCCAGTGCTAAGGATGCATTGATAGCAGCAGCTGTATTGTCGCTTTCTGGGGCTTTTATTTTGAAAACAAAATCCAAATCTGAGTTAACTGAAATTGTAGTTACTTTCCGAGGCTTTTATTTTGAAAAACAAGTCTAAATCTGAACTTCCTACAATGATGAAGTTACTTTGTGGGGCTTTTATTTTGAAAAACAAGTCTAAATGGGAGCTTCTTGCAACGATACAGTTACTTTCTTGGGCATTTATTTTGAAAAACAAGTCTAAATCTGAACTTCCTACAATGATGAAGTTACTTTCTTGGGCTTTTATTTTGAAAAACAAGTCTAAATCTGAACTTCCTTTAATGATAAAGTTACTTTGTGGGGCTTTTATTTTGAAAAGAAAATCCAAATCTGAGTTAACGGAAATTGTAGTTACTTTCCGAGGCTTTTATTTGAAAAACAAGTCTAAATCTGAACTTCCTACAATGATGAAGTTACTTTGTGGAGCTTTTATTTTGAAAAACAAGTATAATTCTGAGCTTCCTGGAACGTGCAGTTTATTTTTTGGGCTTTTTTGTTGAAAAAACAGTCTAAATGTGAGCTTCCTTGAACTATACAGTTACTTTCTGGGGCTTTTATTTTGAAATAAATCCAAAACTGAGTTTACCGATATGATAGTTACTTTCCTAGGATTTTATTTTGAAAACCAAATCTACATCTGAGCTTCCTGGAACGATAGTTTCTGTGGCTTTTATTTTGAAAAACAAGTCTAAATCTGAGCATCCTGGAATTATACAGTTAATTTCGAGGCTTTTATTTTGAAAAAAACCTCTAAATCTGAGATTACTGAAATTATAGTTACTTTCTGGGGCTTTTATTTTGAAAAACACGCATCGTTCTGAGCTTCCTGTGAGGAAACAGTAGCTTTAAGGGGCTTTTATTTTGACAAAATGGTCAAGTTTATTCACAAAAAGCTGTGTTTGTCTCCCCTCCAGCCCCTCCCCCCTCCCCCTGATCAGCGAGTCGGACCTCCCAATGAGGACGTTGCCTTTCCTCCCCTCCTCCACAGTGACCCCCCGACCCCCCCTCACTCCCTCCCCCTCCAGGACCCCCCTTCGCTACCCCTCCCTTCCCCCAGAGAGGAGCCTCTACTCTGGGCTGGGCTGCTCCATCAGGCCGGGGTTAACCTCCGGAGCAGAGCTGAAAGAGAGGACTCAAAGCGGGGTGGAGAGCTCCGGGTACTCGTCCTCCGAGGGGCCGCTCCTCTGGAAGACCCCCAGTAACACCAGGAACACCAGTAAGGGTCCCAATGCTGGATACTGGGGAAGGATCAGAGGCGCCTTCTACAGTCTGATGGGTGAGAACTTTTTTTCTTCTATGATTATTTGTTAAATGCCTATGTGAAGGGCATGTGCGTGTAGGGAACACTATACAAACTAAATATTACAAATTGTTATTGTGGGGGAAACTTCTGAAGCAATTGGAAACAGGACTATGGGCTCAGAACAGTCTCATAATTCACACATGCACACAGAAGGATTGTGTTTTTCAATGCACACACAAATGTGTTACGTTTCATATGCATGTAAATAAAATCCAAATACAGGAAAAAGTTTTACATGTGTATTTTTGATCCTCACACATTTTTTTCCGTTTGAAACCTCTGCACCTTCAAACACAACCGCTTTCTGTGCACGGATCGCTGTGCATTCGTGTGTGGGTTTTTGAGACTCCCCTGACGGTCACCCGATTCGTACTTGTAATTTTTTCTATCTATAGCCAATCAGATGTCTCCTCCATTCTAAGCCAATCACATGAGCGCGCCCCCACGAGGGTATGATTTCTTGAGTTCATGACGTAGCGCTTCATATACGCATTTTGCGCTGTCCGGAGCTGAAGGTCCGGAGCCGGCCTGCAGGCGCTAATCTCAGGACCGTAGAATAGTAACATATTTTTACGTTATTATTATTCAAAGATAAATAAGGAAGTGTGTGTTATATGAGATGGCAGAGAGGTTTCAGCTCTGATTATTAAATCAAAGAGGCTTAATGTTTTCGATTATATTATTTCACTATAGCTATGTGGACGGTCTCAAGGTCCAATGTTGACAACATTAATCAATAGTGGGTGTAACAAAAATACAAGATGTCTTTATTTATATATATATATTATTATTAATAATAATAATAATGTAAAATATTGTATTTGCGTGCATTTCCTGTTCGAAAGTGGCGCTGTACTGAGAGTGGCAATTTTATTTTGTAATTATATAATTATATAGCCTAATACTTGTAATAATGGTGCGTTCACACCGGACGCGATGCGAATAATCGCTCGAGTTTCACGCCGGCTGTCAGCTGTTTTACTCGCCTCATTCATCCGAGTCAGCTTCTTGAGCTGTATCTGGCCGTGCAACACTCAGTGTCACATACTGTATGCAGAAGTATTATTTTAAGCAACACATTAAGTTGACGAAACACTTGAGTCAAATGTAATGAAAGTCAGATCGTGTCTTAGACGGGGCAGTGATATCATAAACCTGTTAATGGACGCATTCAAACACTTGTTTTGGTACCAGCTGTATTCACCTCGCAGCTGCAGCTATGTGGCTTTGATCCTGGATCAAGTGTTTAAGTCATGGATGTTTAAAGTTTAACGTCTTCATATTTGTCTATTATACTTTTCATTCAGGAAGTATGACGCTGCGCTGTCAGTACGCTTGTCCATGTTTGTGATTGGTCAAATGTTGCTAACCCCGTCCCTTTCACGTGAACGCGCTCTCGGCCGGACAGAGAAACCCTGGGTTGATTTACCGAGTTGATAACCAGCGTCGTAGGCATACTTGCCAACCCTCCCGATTTTCGCGGGAGACTCCCGGTTTCATTGCCCTCTCCCGGTTTCCTCCCGGGGTCATATTTCTCCCGCATTTCTCCCGATTTCTGACAAAATCAGATTTACTCACGACTGTTTCCACTCGGACTTTAATACAGCTACACCATTGTTTGGTTTCCATGGTAGCGCGTCTCTTTAGTAGCATGGTGAGGAAGATAGTCACAGAAAACAGAACAAGAATGGACAACTCTACCCTCTGCTCACTCCTTTCCTGTAAAATACAGGCCAGCCCACACATATGCTCCATCAAGGATGGTGCTACAGGCAGCAAGGCATTGCACTTACAACTACAATAAGCATGTCGTGTAGATGTTCTTTTCATCTTTAAAAGTCTGTTTCCCCGCTGCGAGGCTCCGGCGCTAACAGTTCTAACAGCTTGAAATGCTCCCAATTTCTGAGGTCTCAAGGTTGGCAAGTATGGCCGTAGGACCGCTTGGATCTCGCTTGTTAGGGTTAGTTAAGCCAGATAACTCAGAGATATCCAGGGTCTGTAGAACTGGCTTCGTAGTGCAGGCCACTGATCGATAAGGCTAAGCTAACCTGTAGCTGCTCCCTCCACACTCACAACAACTTCATACAGACATAAATAAAGCAGCTGTATTCGCCATACAGGAAACACACATTTAAAACGGTTTTGCCTGCCGTTTTTGTGTACACAAGCATTCATCAATGGTTCGGAAAGTGGCGCTGTACCTTAATAATATAAAAGATTGTATTAGCGTGCATTTCCTGTTCGGAAAGTGGCAATGTACTGAGAGTGGAAGTGTCCTGAGATTAGCGCCTGCAGGCCGGCTCCATGGACCTGTCAGCTCCGGACAGCGCAAAATGCGTACATGAAGCGCTACGTCATGAACGCATGAAATCATACCCTCGTGGAGGCGTGCTCATGTGATTGGCTTAGAATGAAGGAGACATCTGATTGGCTATAGATAGAAAAAATTACAAGTACGAATCGGGTGACCGTCAGGGGAGTCTCAAAACACCCACACACGAATGCACAGCGATCCGTGCACAGAAAGCGGTTTGTGTTTGCAGGTTCAGAGGTTTCAAACGGAAAACAAATATGTATGGATCAAAAATACATATGTAAAACTTTTTCCTGTATTTGGATTTTATTTACATGTATATCTAACGTAACACATTTGTGTGTGCATTGAACAACCGGAAATACAACTGTGACTCCTTTTGCGGATCATGAAATACAAGTGTGAATCCTTCTGTGTGCATGTGTGAATTATGAGACTGTTCTGAGCCCGTCCAGGACTCAGAGAGACACGAGGAGAGCTGGAGCTTTGATGGAGTCAGGACTCAGAGAGACACGAGGAGAGCAGGAGCTTTGATGGAGTCAGGACTCAGAGAGACACGAGGAGAGCTGGAGCTCTGATGGAGTCAGGACTCAGAGAGACACGAGCAGAGCTGGAGCTCTGATGGAGTCAGGACTCAGAGAGACACGAGGAGAGCTGGAGCTTTGATGGAGTCAGGACTCAGAGAGACACGAGGAGAGCTGGAGCTTGATGGAGTCAGGACTCAGAGAGACACGAGGAGAGCTGGAGCTTGATGGAGTCAGGACTCAGAGAGACACGAGGAGACAGGAGCTTTGATGGAGTCAGGACTCAGAGAGACACGAGGAGAGCTGGAGCTCTGATGGAGTCAGGACTCAGAGAGACACGAGGAGAGCTGGAGCTCTGATGGAGTCAGGACTCAGAGAGACACGAGGAGAGCTGGAGCTTTGATGGAGTCAGGACTCAGAGAGACACGAGCAGAGCTGGAGCTCTGATGGAGTCAGGACTCAGAGAGACACGAGGAGAGCTGGAGCTCTGATGGAGTCAGGACTCAGAGAGACACGAGGAGAGCTGGAGCTCTGATGGAGTCAGGACTCAGAGAGACACGAGGAGAGCTGGAGCTCTGATGGAGTCAGGACTCAGAGAGACACGAGGAGAGCTGGAGCTCTGATGGAGTCAGGACTCAGAGAGACACGAGCAGAGCTGGAGCTCTGATGGAGTCAGGACTCAGAGAGACACGAGGAGAGCTGGAGCTTTGATGGAGTCAGGACTCAGAGAGACACGAGGAGAGCTGGAGCTTTGATGGAGTCAGGACTCAGAGAGACACGAGGAGAGCAGGAGCTTTGATGGAGTCAGGACTCAGAGAGACACGAGGAGAGCTGGAGCTCTGATGGAGTCAGGACTCAGAGAGACACGAGGAGAGCTGGAGCTCTGATGGAGTCAGGACTCAGAGAGACACGAGGAGAGGTGGAGCTCTGATGGAGTCAGGACTCAGAGAGACACGAGGAGAGCAGGAGCTTTGATGGAGTCAGGACTCAGAGAGACACGAGGAGAGCTGGAGCTCTGATGGAGTCAGGACTCAGAGAGACACGAGGAGAGCTGGAGCTTTGATGGAGTCAGGACTCAGAGAGACACGAGGAGAGCTGGAGCTTTGATGGAGTCAGGACTCAGAGAGACACGAGGAGAGCTGGAGCTTTGATGGAGTCAGGACTCAGAGAGACACGAGGAGAGCAGGAGCTTTGATGGAGTCAGGACTCAGAGAGACACGAGGAGAGCTGGAGCTTTGATGGAGTCAGGACTCAGAGAGACACGAGGAGAGCTGGAGCTTTGATGGAGTCAGGACTCAGAGAGACACGAGGAGAGCAGGAGCTTTGATGGAGTCAGGACTCAGAGAGACACGAGGAGAGCTGGAGCTTTGATGGAGTCAGGACTCAGAGAGACACGAGGAGAGCTGGAGCTTTGATGGAGTCAGGACTCAGAGAGACACGAGGAGAGCAGGAGCTTTGATGGAGTCAGGACTCAGAGAGACACGAGGAGAGATGGAGCTTTGATGGCAAACACTGACGGTTTATTTGGAGCTTCGGCCGGAGAATTCACAAAACATGTCACGGGCCACGAGTTGACCACACGGTAGAGATGCCACAATCAATTCTGAAGAACCCCCTGCAGTTCCAGGTTTTAACTAGTTCGGAGTGTAATAATCAATATTCTTCATCAGCGAGACTAAACAAATCTGGACCCTGATTATAACTAGAGCTGTCGGTTATGGTTCGGGGTCATCGACACCCCGAGAAGGATGTGTTCCAGGTGTCCCACAACAAAACTATCTCTGACCGAGAGTTGCCCGGTTATAAACTGGTAACAACAACAGAATGCTAGGGCAGCCCCTCCTTAAGGGAGATAGTGGCTAACATATACAGGGTAGAGATTAAAAACAAATAAAATACAATCATTTAAATATCTATATATGTTAAAAATAGGTGAATACCCTCAGTGAGTGACTGTCTACCCAGCTATCATAGTAGAGAAGTGGAAAATAGACCATGATATTAAAAAAAAAAAAGAATTATTTCGTAACAATATTATATGTGTGTGTGGTGTGTGTGTGTGTGTTGCATGTGTGTGGTGCATGTGTGTGTTACACGTGTATGTAGCATGTGTGTGGTGCATGTGTGTGTTACACGTGTATGTAGCATGTGTGTGTGGTGCATGTGTGTGTTGAATGTATGTGTGCATGTGTGTGTTGCATGTGTGTGTGCACGCCTTTATAATCATTCATCGTCTCCTCTGTTTGTGTAGACTCGGTCTCATTGATGCTCGCTGCCTTAAAGTCTCAAATAAAGCATCTCCCATCTCGAGGTATGATTTAAACTGTGTGTGTGTGTGTGTGTGTCAGTGTGTGTGTGTGAGAGTTATTCTGAACATGTGAGTGGTGTGTGTGAGCCTGTGAGTGGTGTGTGTGAGCCTGTGTTTCCCTGCATTGTTCAGTGGATTTGTACAGTATACACACACACAGCTCTCACATGGCAGCAGGTTTATGTGTTCACTCTGTGCATGTGACTCGGCTCCAGGTGATTACAATCCTGCACATTATTTCCTCTCCTCTGTTTTCCCGCAGCAGCTTCAGTTAGCGGCCGCATGAAGAAGGCCTTCGCTCTGCTCCTCCTCTTCCTCATCGCACTTCTGTGTAAGTCACAAACACATTTAATTCAATGTCTTTTTGCACATTTTACAATCACAATTAGGAGACTCTCCATTGCCACCTAGTGGTCAGTTATGATGCTTAAAGTGTTCATGTTTCCTGTCAAAAAGAGACGATTTAAAGTAAATATAACTTAGGTTTTAATGATGACTTGACTTTGCTTGACTTAATGCTCAAAGTTGCTGAAAGAAAACCAAATATTTCTTAAGTTTTTTGTCTTTAAAGTCAGAATCCTGATTTAAAATGTCCCTAATCCTCTTCCGTACTCCCTGAATAACTACATGTATTATCAGATGTAACTGGAGGGTCACTGGTATTGTTTGATAGTTGTATATCTCAACAATTCTTCTCACCTATCGTCAAAGATATGAAGCTAAATTCCTCATGGTTATTTGTCCCATCGATATATTTAATGCACAAGATCGTTCCATTTACAGCCCGTTATGGGACCATTTGAACCAGTGCTTTTTCATTTGTTTAATTAGTGTTACTCCTATTATAAGTTGTAAGAAGGAATCTTTATTTTTCACTTCTTCTGCTCCTGTCTTTTTCAAGAAGTAGGATGTGTTTTTGTTTTGAGAAATACCACAAAAAGTACAAAAAAACACTAAAATAACTGACTATATTTGCCTTTTCTCCAGCGTGTGTGTAATTCCTCCTGTTCTCTCCAGGTGTTTGGCTCCTCCTCCCTCTGTTGACCCCCCTCGTCTCCCGTATGGCCGTCACTGAGTCTCAAACTAAACCAAAGAGTTCCCCTGTGCTCTTCACCTCCTCTCCTCCTCTTCATCAACCCAACTCCATACAGCCTGCTCATGTGGTGGTAGGGCGGATCATCTTCATTTCTCTCTGTGTGTGTGTGTTGTGTGTGTGTGTGTGTGTGTGTGTGTGTGTGTGGTGTGTGTGTGTGTGTGTGTGTGTGTGTGTGTGTGTGTGTGTGTGTGTGTGTGTGTGTGTGTGTGTGTGTGTGTGTGTGTGTGTGTGTGTGTGTGTGTGTGTGTGTGTGGTGTGTGTGTGTGTGTGTGTTTGTGTGTGTGTTGTGTGTGTGTGTGTGTGTGTGTGTGTTGTGTGTGGTGTGTGTGTGTGTGTGTGTGTGTGTGTGTGGTGTGTGGTGTGTTGTGTGTGTGGTGTGTGTGTGTGTGGTGTGTGTGTGTGTGTGTGTGTGTGTGTGTGTGTGTGTGTGTGTGTGTGTGTGTCGGACAGACAGGAAGCCAGTGTTCAAACTAAATAACCCAAATGTTGCTTTGATCTATTTCCTGATGACAAACATGTATTTATTGAGGGTTGCTGTATGTAGCATTTAGAAAGGTGTGGCTAACTTGAAGCTAACGTTTGATTCTTGCTCTTTGAGGTTTGATATTCATGATTAAATGCACTTAATGTAACTTTTAACCAAGGCTTTAGTAACGTTTATGGGTAAGAAGAGCTGGGTTTCTTCGTCAGTTTAATTTAAAGGATTTGTTGTATTCCTTTAGGATCCAGCCCGTGTGTCTGCGGCTGTGGACGAGAGGATACAGCATCTTCTGGTATAAAAAACACACATTCTGACCATTACAATGAATAAAAAAACCCATATTTATGTGAAGAATATTGCCATGATGTGTTTTTATTCTCTAGGATCCATCTGTGGTGTCGGCTGCCGTGGAAGAAAAGATTCAACGTCTTCTGGTGAGTCAGAAATCCTTTATTCCTCCTGTTTAGACACAGCAAAGACACAGTGCAGATAAAAGACAGAGTAAACAACAAGTTGACTAACATTTTAAACAAAAAGAAGCAAGATTAAATAAGTTGCTGTAATACATTTTAAAGGAGCATATATATTGGTCTTTCTCCTCCTCTAGGATCCAGCTGTAGTGTCGGCGGCTGTAGAGGCGAAGATGCAACGTCTCCTGGTAATCACAGACCCTCTGGAAATGATTAAAACATCATAAATTCATACTTATTTGGGGTTGTTACACGAACATGGGAGTCTTTTTATATCTCAACATTATTAAGTGTGTGGCTTCCTTCATTGTTTTCTATCTAAGCCACTTAGACACCTTAAACAGATATTTCTCTCTCTCTCTATCTATCTACCTATCTACCTACCCACCCACCTACCCACCTACCTACCTACCTACCTACCTACCTACCTACCTACCTACCTACCTACTACCTACCTACCTACCTACCTACCTACCTACCTACCTACCTACCTACCTACTACCTACCTACCTACCTACCTACTACCACCTACCTACCTACCTACCTACCTACCTACCTACCTACCTACCTACCTACCTACCTACCTACCTACCTACCTACCTACCTACCTACCTACCTACCTACCCACCCACCCACCCACCCACCGACCGACCGACCGACCGACCGACCTACCTACCTACCTACCCACCTACCTACCTACCCACCTACCCACCTACCTACCCACCAACCTACCTACCTACCTACCTACCTACCTACCTACCCACCTACCCACCTACCTACCCACCTACCTACCTACCTACCTACCTACCCACTACCTATTAATCTATCTATCCATCTTTCTATCTATCTATCTATATTGGGTTTATTCAAAATAAAATAACAAACGTTCTCACATTCAACAAAGACAACAGGCCTTTACAATATCAAAACAAATCAAACAAAAGAGGCAAAACTCAAATGAAATAAGTGAAAACGTGGGTGCTCTTTCTTTCTTCTTTCTTACGCTTGTATAACTTTAACGGTAACTTAACGTTTAAAAACTGTGGCTCAACGGCTTCCCTCCCACAGGTTACCCATCTCTGTCTCTTTAGAGGAGGCATGTGGGAATTGTAGTCCTTCAAACGTACTTGACTACAGATTAGGTGGCTCTCTTTATAAACTAGCTCTAACACTGTTGTTTTCCTGTTAGGATCCAGCTGTAGTGTCGGCTGCTGTGGAGGCAAAGATGCAAAGTCTTCTGGTAAAACACAGACCCTCTGCAAACCATTAAAACATCATCAATTCATACTTATTTATGGGTTGTTTACATGAACATGTGGGGTCCTTTTTAAGATCTCAATACAATACTAACAGCCCTGTTTCCCCCTCTAGGATCCATGTTGTGTCGGCTGCCGTAGAAACGAAGATGCAACGTCTTCTGGTAAAACAGATGTTTTAAAGACGATAAACTCGTACTTATTTGTTGAATTGAAGATGTGCCTTTCCTCTTTTACCCCGATAGTATTAAGAGCACTTTATTCCCTCCATCCACCCCCTACCTACCTGCCTATCTATTCATATATATATATCTATCTATCTGTCTGTCTGTCTGTCTGTCTGTCTGTCTGTCTGTCTGTCTGTCTGTCTGTCTGTCTGTCTGTCTGTCTGTCTGTCTGTCTGTCTGTCTGTCTGTCTGTCTGTCTGTCTGTCTGTCTGTCTCTCTATCTATCTATCTATCTATCTATCTATCTATCTATCTATCTATCTATCTATCTATCTATCTATCTATCTATCTATCTATCTATCTATCTATCTATCTATCTCTCTGTCTATCTATCTATCTATCTATCTATCTATCTATCTATCTACCTACCTACCTCCTCCTAGGATCCAGCTGTTGTGTCTGCGCTGTAGAAACAAAGATGCAACGTCTCTGGTAATTATTAAATAACACATTTTCAATTATTTGGGGAGTTCTCATGAAAATATGGGGGTTATTATTTAAACTTGATTCTATTTAAAGCCCCTTTTGTCTCCTCTAGGACCCAGCTGTTGTGTCCGCTGCTGTGGAGGCAAAGATGGAAAAGCTTTTGGTAAATGACAGATCTTCACATTGATGAAAGTCATATTATTTGGGGGTTCGTGGTACCCTTTGTTTATTTAAATGTTATTAAGAGACCTTTTTCCTCCTGTAGGATTCAGCCGTTGTCCGGTGCTGTCGAAGTGATGATGCACGTCTTCTGGTAAACACAGATCAGTGTGAAATATATTCGCTGCACATGCTTCTGTTGTCAGAATGTAATGTGTGTGTGTGTGTGTGTGTGTGTGTGTGTGTGTGTGTGTGTGTGTGTGTGTGTGTGTGTGTGTGTGTGTGTGTGTGTGTGTGTGTGTGTGTGTGTGTGGTGTGTGTGTGTGTGTGTGTGTGTGTGTGTGTGTGTGTGTGTGTGGTGTGTGTGTGTTGTGTGTGTGTGTGTGTGTGTGTGTGTGTGTGGGTGTGTGTGTGTGTGTGTGTGTGTGTGTGGTGTGTGTGTGTGTGTGTGTGTGTGTGTGTGTGTGTTGTGTGTGTGTGTGTGTGTGTGTGTGTGTGTGTGTGTGTGTGTGGTGTGTGTGTGTGTGTGTGTGTGTGTGTGTGTGTGTGTGTGTGTGTGTGTGTGGTGTGTGTGTGTGTGTGTGTGTGTTTCAGGAGGAGCAGCAGCTGAAGCAGGAACTCACTCTGTCTCAGGTGAGCAGATCCCTCTCTTTTCCTCTCTGTTCTTCTCCTGTTATACTTGTTGTTGTTGTTGTGATACAAACTGTGGGGTGAAAAGTGCCCGGAGTCTCATCAGGGTTGTGTGAATGCCATCTAGTGGTGATGAAGGAGACTGCAGAGGGTACAGGTTTAGGTGTATGATCCTGTGCAAGGTGTACATAATGTAGCTTCAATGTATTATTTAATTTGAAAGGTCGTTCTATCTCTTTCTTTAGATGAAGGAGAGTCTGCAGCTGGACCTGAAGGACCTGAAGGATCTGAAGGATCTGAGGACCTGAAGGACCTGCAGGACCTGCAGGATCTAAACATCTGCAGGATCTGAAGGCTCAGCTTCTCGTCTTGGACTCAGAGAATCGTCAGCGTCTGCTGCAGGAGGTTTCAGCTCTGAGTCGACAGATGGAGGATCATCAGACTGAGAGTCTTTCTGCCTCTGAGGCTCTCAGAGTCAGGATCCAGACTTTAGAGCAGCAGAACTCTAAGGTACCAGCTGGAGGAGAGGTGGAGCATGATATCATTCTGCTGACTCCTCATCTGTCTGACTCTCATGTATCTGTGTGTGTTTCCCTGTAGTTTTCCCAGGAGTGGTCGTCCCTGCAGATGACCCCCCCCCCGCCCCCTGTCCTGAACCAGGCCTGCCCCCCGTCCAGCACCAGCTGACCCCGAGCTGCAGCAGGCCTGGAGAAGTGGCTCAGCGACCGAATCAGGTGGGAGGAGGAGGAGGCGTTTTCAAAACCATCTAGTGGTTATATTCAAGAAATGTATACAAAGAAAAGACGAAAACAAGGGAAAGAAGCCGTTATTTCCAAGTAATGCTCTGCCTTTGTCTGCATATATTAACGGTATTTACTGTGACTCAGGACCAGGCGTCGCTCCGCCTCACAGAGAAGCTGCTCAGACTGTGGACGACCCGACGCAGACAAAATGGCCGACTTCGCTCTGGAGACTCAAGTCAGAGACATCAGACAACTTTGTTTTATTAAAAAACTTAATTACTCTGAGAGCTTCTTACAATTCAGGCAACAATCACAGCTAACAAAGCTGTGTGTGTGTGTGTGTGTGTGTGTGTGTGTGTCTCTCTCTCTCTCTCTCTCTCTCTCTCTCTCTCTCTCTCTCTCTCTCTCTCTCTCTCTTCTCTCTCTCTCTCTCCTCTCTCTCTCTCTCTCTCTCTCTCTCTCTCTCTCTCTGTGTGTGTAGGAGCCAGTGTGATCAGCACCAGGTGTTCTGAGACGTATCGTATCCGATCAGCCTGTGTCACTCTGTTTGGTTTCCCTCTCTGGTATCCATCAGAGAGCCCGCGCACCGTCATCCAGGTATCTCACATTTACCTCCTCTAACCTTTGTCACATTGACCTCCTCTAACCTTTTCTCACATTTACCTCCTCTAACCTTTCTCACATTTACCTCCTCTAACCTTTCTCACATTTACCTCCTCTAACCTTTCTCACATTTACCATCACTAACCTTTCTCACATTTACCTCCTCTAACCTTTCTCACATGTACCTCGCTCACATTTACCTCCACTAACCTTTCTCACATTTACCTCCACTAAGCTTTCTCACATTTACCTCCACTAACCTTTCTCACATTTACCTCCTCTAACCTTTCTCACATTTACCTCCACTAAGCTTTCTCACATTTACCTCCTCTAACCTTTCTCACATTGACCTCCTCTAACCTTTCTCACATTGACCTCCTCTAACCTTTCTCACATTGACCTCTAACCTTTCTCACATTTACCTCTCTCACATTTACCTCCACTAACCTTTCTCACATTTACCTCCTCTAACCTTTCTCACATTTACCTCCTCTAACCTTTCTCACATTTACCTCCTCTAACCTTTTTCACATTTACCTCTAACCTTTCTCACATTTACCTCCTCTAACCTTTCTCACATTGACTTCCTCTAACCTTTCTCACATTTACCTCTCAAATTTACCTCCTCTAACCTTTCTCACATTTACCTCCACTAACCTTTCTCACATTTACCTCCTCTAACCTTTCTCACATTTACCTCCACTAACCTTTCTCACATTTACCTCCTCCAATCTTTCTCACATTTACCTCCACTAACCTTTCTCACATTTACCTCCTCTAACCTTTCTCACATTTACCTCCACTAACCTTTCTCACATTTACCTCCACTAACCTTTCTCACATTTACCTCCACTAACCTTTCTCACATTTACCTCCTCTAACCTTTCTCACATTTACCTCCACTAACCTTTCTCACATTTACCTCCTCTAACCTTTCTCACATTTACCTCTCACATTTACCTCCACTAACCTTTCTCACATTTACCTCCTCTAACCTTTCTCACATTTACCTCCTCTAACCTTTCTCACATTTACCTCCTCTAACCTTTCTCACATTTACCTCCTCTAACCTTTCTCACATTTACCTCCACTAACCTTTCTCACATTTACCTCCTCTAACCTTTCTCACATTTACCTCCTCTAACCTTTCTCACATTTACCTCCTCTAACCTTTCTCACATTTACCTCCACTAACCTTTCTCACATTTACCTCCACTAACCTTTCTTCTCAGTAAGATAAAACCCTCCTCTCTCCTCGTTTCTCCCAGGGTTCTCCGGTGCTGTTGCCGGGTAAATGTTGGGCGTTTCACGGTGTGCAGGGCACGCTCCTGATCTCCCTCTCTCACCCCATCACCGTGAGTCACGTGACCCTCGACCACCTCCCCCGATACAACTCTCCCACCGGACGCATCGACTCCGCCCCCCAAAACCTCCAGGTCTACGTGAGTCACCCCAGAGAATATTGTCGTGTCAAATTATCAAATAATCCTTTAAAACATATACTCTTATTGTCTTTTTTGTACACTGTTAAATTGTATGTTTAGTCTTGTATGTGTTTAACAGAGACATATGTTAAGGATTTACATATCAGCAGGGCAAAGGAAGAGTAAAAGGTGGATTTGCAAATGGTTAAAGACAAGGGGGTCTTATGGTTTAATGGTGGGATGTTTAGATGATGTCTAAGAGAATTGAAGGGTGGGACCAGTTGGATATTCTCTACTATATAGTGTGACTGTCAGTGGCGAGACGTGACTTTTTATACCTAGGCCCTCTGATTGTCTTTTCTACATAACTATGTGTCCCCGGTGTGTCCCCGGTGTGTCCGGAGACTCACAAAGTGTCAGGAAACAAACCCTCTCTCTTTTCCTCCGTACCCACATCTCTAAAAACGGGGGAACAACGGAGCTTATCCAGATTTGCTGCGTCATGACGACATTACTAAAATGTGGGCGGGCTTTACACCCACGGGCCAATCAGAAACGTTGCTGTGTCAGAAACAATGAGACGTGTTCTGGAAGTAATATGGTCTGTGTTTACATTAGCATCGCTAACACTCAGAGCTAACCTGTGCTGGAGAGAGTATGTGTAAAGAAGCAGGAAATAAAAAGGAACTCACCTTGTGGTAAACCTGAGAGAGAAACAGGAGACCTTTAATCCATGTCGGTCAGTATCACACACTGTTTATCAGGCTTTTGGGTTGTTTTGGTACACTAGCTACAGAGACCTTTAAATCTGTTTGTCATCCTCTGTATTTAATTTTACACGGCCCGATCTGTATCTCCCAGGGCATGAAAGAGGAGTCAGAGGAAGGCTCTCTGCTCGGGACGTTCACCTACGATGAGAACGGAGAATCTACGCAGACGTTCAAACTGCCCGTGAGTTCAGACTGAGGAATATGGATGTTAAAATGACTTGCATTGTGAACAGGCTAGTCATTAGAATAGATTCACTATTGATCTCTAATTGCAGCCTGTTTACAAGACATTGCATGACTTAAAAATAAACTAAAAGCATTAACAGTAAATACATACATATCAACAGAAGAAAGATGTATATCTATAGAGTATCCATAGAATAACAAATAAAAAAAAAAACGTAATGTCATTTCTGTTTTATTTATCTCTTACATTTCCCTTATTCCCTCCTCCTCCTCCTCTTCTTCCTCTTCCTCCTCCTCCTCCCTCCTTCCCTCCTCCTCTCTCAGATCTCCAGTGTTGTCTACAGACTGGTGGAGTTACGTGTTCTCAGTAATTGGGGTCACGTTGACTACACGTGTCTTTATCGTTTCCGTGTTCACGGACAGATTCCCTCGTCGTGAGACAACACAGCAGGAAGTACATCTCGGGTGTACCATGTTTGAAAAACAATAATAAATGAAATATGGAGAGGTGCGTTCAGGACCAATGCTACTGAGAAGATGTCTAGTGTTGCGTTAGAGAGTGTGTTTTAATGATCACAGAAAAATCATAGGAAGGAATTCAATAAATGAAGAGTGTACATAGTGCTTCTAAAAACCAAAAATCTACCTGCTGAAACCATGTAGGAGCATATCGTTCTGGAAACATTATGCTTGTGAGAGTGCCACAGAATCATTTTATAACGTTTGTTTTTAATATTAATTATTACTATGTATCAGCTATAGAGAGGTGCAGGGATGTCGTATTCCCATGTTGGTCCCTGAAGGCAGCATCTCCTGGTCCAATGGGATTCCTCCATGTGATTTTGGATTATTGCAGAAAATAATCTCTGTGTCAAACAAACGTTTATGATACTTATCCGTTTTGTTTCTGATGTAAATTGCTAATGCTAAAGGCGGCTAACGTTGAGCTATAAAGGAACAACAGCACGGTCACATGACTTCACATCTCCACCGCTAAGCTAAAGGCGGCTAACGTTGAGCTATAAAGGAACAACAGCACAGTCACATGACTTCACGTCTCCACCGCTAAGCTAAAGGCGGCTAACGTTGAGCTATAAAGGAACAACAGCACGGTCACATGACTTCACGTCACCACCGCTAAGCTAAAGGCGGCTAACGTTGAGCTATAAAGGAACAACAGCACGGTCACATGACTTCACGTCTCCACCGCTAAGCTAAAGGCGGCTAATGTTGGCTATGAAGGAACTACAGCACGGTCACATGACTTCACTTCACCACCGCTAAGCTAAAGGTGGCTAATTTTGGGCTATAAAGGAACTACAGCACGGTCACATGACTTCATGTCTCCACCGCTAAGCTAAAGGCGGCTAATGGTGGGCGTGATGATGTTTAGTCGTCTCATTTAGTCATTTTTTATTCACCAGTGTGGAATTTACTGATGTATTTTATGTCGTAGAACAAGACGTTAAAATCTCTTCAGCTCGTGTTAACCACAGACCTTATTTCAGGATAACAACCAAAAAGACATTCAGAGAACCCTTGACCTCCAGACCAGGGGACAGGAAGTGAGGAAATGCTGACTCACGTTAGGGATAAGGACTCATTCCTGCACCTCTCTATTCCACATTGACTTTTCTTTGTACCAGATGAGTGTTAAACGCCTTGAAGTGTTTTTGAGTAGACTTTGGTTCTAGCTGGCACCTTAAGGCTTCCTGACATCTTAATGAAACCCATTGTTGGGACCCTAAATTAATCACAAGGCTTAAAATCTTACCAAAATAAAGGTCTTTTTTGTTGCAAATATGACAGCGTGCAGGAAGTTTCTGCACCTGTCTCAGAATATAAATATGCAACGTGAGTTTCCTGTTATATGTTCTGACCGGACACCGTCAGTGAAATGTTTTAATCAGTGTTGTTTGATTTAAAATCCCCCAAAAAGATAAAATATGCAGTTTTTTTCATAATTGTCTTTGGTTTTCTCTTTGAGCAAGTTTTTATTTCATACCGGTACTTGAATACTTGAAGAACCTCTTCTTATAACCTCTTTAAAATACAGAATTCAGAATATTGACTTCACGCCACGGACAGACTGTTTACATCAGTGTTGTTTATTAATCTTGTGTTTTATTTCAATGTGTCTACAGAACATTTACACAGCAGGCGAAGGAGAGATCATATTTAGTTGATATTATGAAGTGCATTCAGGTCAAAATCATTATTTAAATACAGTCTTAAAGGAACTTTGATCATGACGAATCACAGATCACAAATGATTTATTATACATTTCTATATGTTGATACCATTTGTGCAGGTTTCATGAGTTTCTAATCTAAGTGCTGTTAAGGCTAGCAAGGAATCAAGGAACCAAGGAATCAAGGAACCAAGGAGCAGAGTATATGTTTCTGTCTAAAGAATATCAGAATCTCACACATGTTACAAGACCCTATGCTAAATAAGACCCTATCAATAAGATCCCATGCTCAATAAGACCCTATGCTCAATAAGACCCTATGCTCAATAAGACCCTATGCTCAATAAGAACCTATCAATAAGACCCTATGCCTTAAGAAGACCCTATCCTCGATAACACCCTATGCTCAATAAGACCCTATGCTAAATAAGACCCTATCAATAAGACCCTATGCCTTAAGAAGACCCTATCCTCGATAACACCCTATGCTCAATAAGACCCTATGCTCAATAAGACCCTAAACCTTAAGAAGACCCTATGCTCAATAAGACCCTATGCTCAATAAGACCCTATGCTCAATAAGAACCTATGCTCAATAAGACCCTATGCTAAATAAGACCCTATCAATAAGACCCTATGCCTTAAGAAGACCCTATCCTCGATAACACCCTATGCTCAATAAGACCCTAAACCTTAAGAAGACCCTATGCTCAATAAGACCCTATGCTCAATAAGACCCTATGCTAAATAAGACCCTATCAATAAGACCCTATGCTCAATAAGACCCTATGCTAAATAAGACCCTATGCTCAATAAGACCCTATGCTAAAGAAGACCCTATGCGAAAGAAGACCCTATGCTCAATAAGACCCTATGCTCAATAAGACCCTATGCTCAATAAGACCCTATGCTAAGAAGACCCTATGCTAAAGAAGACCCTATGCTAAAGAAGACCCTATGCTCAATAAGACCCTATGCTCAATAAGACCCTATGCTCAATAAGACCCTATGCTAAATAAGATCCTATAATAAATAAGACCCTATGCTAAAGAAGACCCTATGCTCAATAAGACCCTATAATAAATAAGACTGCTAAATAACACGCTGCAAACAGACACGTGCACATTGATGGTACAAAGGTCTCTTTAGATAAACTAAAGGATGAAACTCAGCACCATGGCAACACATGATCATATAATATAGATTATTTCAACAGCATAATAATAAAGGTTAATGAGTATTACTGAGTTTACCACATAAGTTGTAAAATGCTGAATAAGCACCGAAACTTTCATGATATTATTTCTCGGTTGTTTCCATGAACGGCCGAATGTTGTGTCACGGTAAATGTCGCGGCTGCAAGGCATTGTGGGGCAGCATCTTCTCCTTTCCTTTCGTTAAGGAAGGTCCAGTGTTTCCTAGGCTAAAGGAGGTTATAAAGGAAGTTTCAAAGCTCCTTTCCTATCATCTAGCAGCGGTTCCCAACCTTTTTCAACTCGGGGCCCACTTAAGAATCTCAAAAGTGTTCACGGCCCACATTCAACCATAAACAATACGGAGGCTAAATAAAGTTCTGATTAGAACATGTGACACGTTGTTAATCCAGTAGAACAGACCGCTGTGAATAGTACTTTTCCCAGGAATAGTTCCCGGAACTTTTATTTCCTGGAACTATCTAGTAAATCGCGTACACACCGGAATAGGTCCCTGAGGGAGTCGCTGACGTCATCTTCTTCTTTGGGTTTGCTGGCAGGCCGCAAACAACTTCACGGCGTATACTGCCACCCGAAGTCCCGGAAGTCCCCGGAGTTGGGGACTGGCTTCAGTAGAAGCTGCTAGGACTCCCAGCAGCTTCTACTGAAGCCTTCCGAGTAAATCGCCAGAACGCCGACACCTCCTCATCTCCACCGCTCCCATGTTTTCTTTTGTGTTGCCGTAAGTTAGTCTCTCTCGTTGGTGCGCGGGGCTAATGCTAATAATGCTAATGCCAGCAAATAAAATGGCGGCTTCACAAAAACTTTTACGGGGCGTGGTTTGCAATTGGCCCAGCCAATCAGAAATTGGAACCTTTCACCCCTTTTTAGTCCCTGCTCTCTAGCAGGGACTAAAAAGGGGTGAAAAGGTTCGCAAAAAAAAGTTCTAGTTCCAGATCTTTTTGGTGTGAACGCAAAATCCCAAGAACTATCGGAACTATTCCTGGGAAAAGTACTCCGGTGTGAAAGCACCTAAGGACTGTAATGACCGTTGCTAAGGAGGATCAAGAAAGAGAAAGGAAAGGAGGTTAAAAAAAAAAAAAAATCTTGATAATGAAAATGTTTCCACACAAATCATAATGTTTTGCAAATTTGGCGGCCCACTTGCAATGCCTTCACCGCCCACTAGGGGGCCGCGGCCCACAGGTTGGGAACCACTGATCTGTCCTAACGGCTCTTATCATGGCTGCCACTGAGGGACTTCCGGGTCATTTCCCTCCGTTAGGAAGGTTCCTAAACTGACTATTCGACCGCAGCCCTGATGCAGTGCTAATGTCCTGATGCTTTGATGTAAAGGCGGATAATGAGAGGTTTTATCTCCATATTTAATTATTCTTTGGACAACAATTGGATTTCTGCTGATATCAAAAAGTGTGCTATGATATTATTTACATTTATACCAACTCAAAAAATACATTTGAATTATAATCTGATATTGTAAATACTGGGTTCTTCCAATGTCTATATTTTGGTTCAAATATTTAGTTTTATCTTCACTTATTTAATTCAAAAAGAGATTTAAATGTCCGTTTAAGTCATATTTAAAAGCTGTTGAACGGCCTCTCTGTGCTCTGTCCTGAAAACATTACATTTATGATTCTTTCCTAGGTTTATTTTTGTAAATGTGTTTACTTTTCTGAAATAATAAAAGCCAAACTTAAAGAGTAAATTCAGACTTTTATTGCCGTTGCTGCCGACTGTGTATTTGAACTGATTAATGTGTCAAAATTAAAGAATGTTTGAGTAAAACTGATGTTTGTCTGAACGATTTAATGAAATATTGTGATGTATTTTTTTCTGTTGCATTTAGTTTTACATAAGGTCTTGTTTTTTCTTGTGTTAACTGTAGATTTTATGGAGAAAACATTTATGTTCAAGAACATTTTCAAAGTAATAACAACCACATTTGTAAACAATAAAAGTCCAGCTTCCGGGTTCAGTGGTAGACTACAGTTAGCTCTTCAGAACCAACATTAATTTAAAATTTGGAAGCCCTGTGCCCTGAGACCAGTTTCACCGCAAGTACGGAATACGGTTCAGAACTCTTGACTTTTTCAGAACTGTGATTTCAGGTATTTTTTCCGAATTTTGACTTTTCTTCAGGATTCGGAATTTGTTTCTCAAAATGTTGACTTTTTCCTAGAAATCTGACTTTTTTCATAAATTAGACTTTTTTTCATAATTCAGATTTTTCATAATTTTTACTTTTCTCAACATTTTTACTTTTTCTAGAAATCTGAAATTTTTTAGGAACTACATCACGGTCACATGACTTCACGTCACCACCGCTAAGCTAAATGCAGCTAATGTTGGGCTATAAAGGAACTACAGCACGGTCACATGACTTCACGTCACCACCGCTAAGCTAAAGGTGGCTAATGTTGAGCTATAAAGGTACTACAGCACGGTCACATGACTTCACGTCACCACCGCTAAGCTAAAGGTGGCTAATGTTGGGCTATAAAGGAACTACAGCACGGTCACATGACTTCACGTCACCACCGCTAAGCTAAAGGTGGCTAATGTTGGGCTATAAAGAAACTACAGCACGGTCACATGACTTCACTTCACCACCGCTAAGCTAAAGGAGGCTAATGTTGGGCTATAAAGGAACTACAGCACGGTCACATGACTTCACGTCACCACCGCTAAGCTAAAGGTGGCTAATGTTGGGTTATAAAGGAACTACAGCACGGTCACATGACTTCACGTCACCACCGCTAAGCTAAAGGTGGCTAATGTTGGGCTATAAAGGAACTACAGCACGGTCACATGACTTCACGTCATGTGACCGTAGCAATACCAGTGAGGTATTTACTGACATTTTTATGTGGTAGAACAAAACGTTAAAATCTCTTCAGCTTGTGTTAACCACAGACTTTATTTCACGCTAACAACCAAAAACACATTCAGAAAACCATTGACCTCCAGACTAGGGGACAGGAAGTGAGGAAATGTCAGGGTTTTAGGACTCATTCCTGCACCACTCTACTTCTGTCTGACTCTGAGTGAACAGATACCTAGTCACTGGTAGCAGAAATCCCACAGCTTCTACAGGCTGAGATCCTCCTCCTGACCTGGTTGTGTAATGAAATCGTTATGAAACACAGTATTTCTGTTTGTGGGTGTTAGTCGTGACTTTGCAAGCTTGTATTCCCAACAGAGAGTTTTGTATCGCCACACTGAACGCACATCAGTAACTCCTTGCATTATATTTCTCATTTATGCTCAGCTTGCATCACCTGTTTACTGCACCGTTGCATCAGTGAGACGAATGTGCAGCTGTAGTTCTGCTGCAGACAAATCAAACACAACAGGGATCAGATTTCCCTTCTTAACATCCACTTTAAATTATATAAAATGTAAAAGCATATTCTGGCCAATGTCTTCGGGAAACTTCAGATGTCTTTATATGACATATCCTTAATGCATATGAACTCAAACACTTAAAGACGCTCCAGACAACAACAGGTGTTCTGCACCCTGAAGGCAAACACTTACTCAAAGACTAGACATTATTACAAGGAGGTCATTTAATTTTAATTTAGCCCCTGCAGATGTAATAACGCCCATTTGTTCGTTTTCAAACCACACAATCCCTGAAGCAACCTTATTTTGCGTTACTGCCCAATCGTTGAGAAGATATAACCATCGTCCTTCAGACTGGACCAATCCAACGCTAGTTCAATTCCCTTTGGACGAGTTTATAAACCCCTGTTCTCGTTGATGTTGGGCTACTTACAGAAACGTTTAGCAGAACAAAAGGACTGCAGGACGCTGTGAACCCTTTCAAGGTAAGATGGGTTATTTATGGAGCATGGGTAGAATAAAAGAAGTCCTCTTAGTCAATATCTCAGTTTGGTGTTAGTCAAATATCTGGTGGTTTTGGTCTTAGTTGACCAAGATTTCTTTAGTTGAAAAGTCTTTTTTAATCCAGATGTTCATGCTAAATATCTCATTACCAAGTAACTAAAGAGCGGGGCCTCATTCATAAAGCCTTGCGTAGGATTGGCGTGGGAAGGTTGCTTACGTAGGACAAAGCAAATAAATACGCACCGACACTTTCCGATTCATAAAAGACTGCGTACCGGCACAGGACTTGCGTACGGCACATCCTACGCCTGTTTCCCTTTATAAATCACAATCAACTCGAAATGCGGCGCAGCTTTTGCGGGCTTCACGTAACGCCCATATTTGCCTATAAATAGTCAAAGAAACGCCCATTCATTCATTCATTTTGACTGACTGCATGAAGAAGATCGCAGGAAATGACGACAGAACAGCTAAAAAAGACATCTCACACCGTGTCGGATTTCGGTTATTTTGGGGAGGGGAGATAAATGATATTGTTTGGTGGATGCAGTTTGAACCAGAGTAGCAGCATGGAGGTCGGATCGTCACCAAAATACATAAATAAGTGGTCCGAAAAAGGTTAATGACAAAGAAAATACACATAGCCTTCCTCAGGCAGTGTGTTTGTACCGGGGACAGGAGACCCCCCCCTTGATGAGAAACTGTAAGAAATGATCGGGGGATCCCTCCGGAGTGGAGTCATGACGACTTGATCTGAATTATTGTTTGTATTTGGTGGTTTGTGTTCCAGCTGTCGATCAGCAACTATAGATCCATAATCCACCAGTTAAAGGAAATACAACTAATGTGTTGTGTTATATCAGCTGTACAATTTACCACACATGGTGTTCTTAGTCTCCATACCTCCTGTGTTTTACGAGCGACTTATCAAGTTGGCCGGGAACGGCATAGAACATGATTAAACATGATAGAATATAAAACCATGCTCGTATCTATACAACCTATAGAAATGCAAAACGTCGTCAGTTTAAAGTAATTCTGTCCTTCTGTTTATCGCATCATTTATGAGAATACATTTCTTAACAATTAAGAGAACATAATCGAGGGGTGATCAATAACATTTCCGTATTTATTTGTTTCTCCAAGTTATGTGTTTGTGTGCGCTGAGGAGTCTCAAACAGGCGTTTGTTTAATCATTTTAAGATTGGCTTTAATCAATTTGTGAAAATGAATTCTTCATATCTGATAAATGAGAGGTAACGTTTTATTGATGGTATTATTTCCACATGTTTCTCTCCATTCTTCCTTCTGCCAACGGTGTCGCAGTTTCTCGTCTCTCCCGTTTTTGTGCTTAGTGCGTACGGATGGGTCAGAGTGTGTGTGGAGGACCGCACATTTTCCCGTCAAGTTTGTTTTTTATAAATCGCAAACATTGCGTGGAAACTTCTTTGATCTTTTGAGCGTACGCACCGTTTATAAATGAGGCCCCTGAACTCTGATAAACATGAGATTTAAAAGCTTTTGCACGATTCTTTCTAGAGGAAATCAGTTTTACAACATTGCTTAATCGACAATATCGTGTGAGTGTTAACTTCAGATTTCTTGACTTGCTGTTCCTTCCATTTTTTTGCATTAAAATGAGTTCTGGATCGAAAGCAATGACGTACGTTTAGACGTTAAAATGTAGTAGTCTTTAGGGGTCAAAAACGTAAGATTTATATTGTTAACTCGTACCTCATCCTCCCGTTTCTTTCTCATAGCTAGCTTGTACCTCAGCCACATCGTAGATGCATTACATTAATGCACACAATGTACACAATATCTTGTTTCTTATTACTGCACATATTTAATTACAATTCTATTTCAATGGAAATACTGCTATATTTGACCAGATTTTACCATATTTTTTAATGTTATTATAGTTTTCGTAAAAATAGTTCTCTATCTGTGTTTTTTTTGCTTTTATGTATGCACCATGACATCAAGTCAAATTCCTCGTATGTATCAACCCACTTGGTGATAAACCTGATTCTGATTCTTGAGAGATAGCTAATCCTTAGACAAAGCTAACTATCTTAAAGGGGACCTATCATGCAAAATGAACTTTGTGATGTCTTATATACATACATATGTGTCCCCGGTGTTCCAGGGAACTCACAAAGTGTCAGAAAACACAACCCTCTCTCTTTTCCTCCATACCCAAATCTCTAAAAACGGGGCTGCAATGGATTTGATACTGGTGGATTTTTTATTTGCACCTTTTTGACGTAATGTAGGTGCACTCCGCCTGATTGGTCAACTCTCCACCAATCAGGGGAATGAGAGGTTGGGCCATGTTGACTCTCCACTCGTAATCACAGCAAGCATGATAACATGACGCTCGTGCCGGGGCCGTGTCACGCCCCATCTTCCGCATGGGGGCGTGGTCAGCTGAATCAGACCTTGCAAAGACAGAGCTGGAGTGAGACAAAATGAGGCATGGCTAAAATGCATGATCTGTTTCGTATTTTGAAAATTAAAACGTATTAATATACCTTATATATATATATACCTTATATATTATTTAAATATAGCATGATAGGTCCCCTTTAAGTTATTTTTATATAACTTTGCATGTCTTGAGCTGCAACAGAATGTGTAAGAAAAGCCGTTATTTCAATAAGTTTTAATTAAGTGCTGCAGACGGATCAATCAATCAAAGGTTTTATTGTCATATGCACAAAGCTACAGTGTAGAAATGGCAACGACATTCTTCTGACCTGAGCTCCTCCAACGATGCAACATATATAATAAAATACAGAAGCTAAAACATGTTTCCTTTGCATATCTTTAATTGAATAAGTATCCCATCGTCTCCGTGCACCATCAGCACTCCTTCCCGATGATGATGACGATGATGATGATGAACTCCACCTCCACCCTCTTCCTGAACTCTTCCTCTCGTGGACCTCCTCCATGGTTCCAGTTCTCCGTTTGCTCCGTGGCTCCGTACGGATTCATCTTCTACTTCGGGGTGAAGGTGTTCAACCTGTTGGTGGGAACGCCCTGCAACGTGCTGGTTCTCTGGCAGATCGCCTCCAGGAAGAACGACGCCTGCACCTCGGACATCTTCATCTTCAACCTGGCCGTCAGGACGCCTTCTTCTGCCTCATGACGCCCATCGAGATGGTGAACCGGCTGCTGCTGGACGACCAGCGCATCTGGTACTTCCAGAGGTTTGCATACGGGATCAAAGACGTGGCGCCGCTGTTTCTGGTGAGTTTCTGGAGATATTACCATAAACCAGAGCAGGGTTAAATCTCTAAGTCCTCAGAAGTATAAGAATGATAAGCGATAAGTACTTTAATGGACCTACAAATTATTGAAATAACATAAAAAACTTTTCTTCATCTTTTTCCTGCAATAGACACATTCTGGCGCAGCTCAAGACATACATGAAAAGTTATATAATATAACTTAAGATAGTTTGCATTTAATGCCGAAAAACAAGAAGCAAGAGGCAGCAAGTTTAGTGCTGTATATTGATGTTACACTTCATTAATGCATATATAATATTACATTATCAGAGATGTCAAAAGTACACACATCCTTTACTCAAGTAGAAGTACAGATACTCGTGTTTTAAAAATACTCTGGTAAAAGTAGAAGTACTGACTAAACTTCTTAACTCAAGTAAAGTAAAGAGGCTTTGAAATGTACTTCAGTAAAAAGTACCATAACTAGCAGCTGTTTTAAAGAGTACCTGACCTCCCTTTATATTAATAGAACAATAATGTCATTGTTAGCTAATGAATGTTTCCATGCTGAACAACGGCAACATGACAACGTTTTCATTGGTCCCTCTTCTTTAGAGAAGACCAGGAAATGATGGATACACGGATCGTGTTCAAATCAATAGGCACGCAATGACTCTAAATAATAATGATCACGCCACCAAACACACATTCAAACTAAAGGAACCAGCCTGTTTGGAACATGGAAGAAGTAGAAAGTACAGGTATTTGTGTTCAACATGTAAGAAGTAGAAAGTACAGGTATTTGGGTTCAACATGTAAGAAGTAGAAAGTACAGGTATTTGTGTTCAACATGGAAGAAGTAGAAAGTACAGTTATTTGGGTTCAACATGGAAGAAGTAGAAAGTACAGGTATTTGTGTTCAACATGGAAGAAGTAGAAAGTACAGGTATTTGGGTTCAACATGTAAGAAGTAGAAAGTACAGGTATTTGGGTTCAACATGGAAGAAGTAGAAAGTACAGTATTTGGGTTCAACATGGAAGAAGTAGAAAGTACAGGTATTTGTGTTCAACATGAAGAAGTAGAAAGTACAGGTATTTGGGTTCAACATGTAAGAAGTAGAAAGTACAGGTATTTGGGTTCAAAATGTAAGAAGTAGAAAGTACAGGTATTTGTGTTCAAAATGTAAGAAGTAGAAAGTACAGGTATTTGTGTTCAAAATGTAAGAAGTAGAAAGTACAGGTATTTGGGTTCAAAATGTAAGAAGTAGAAAGTACAGGTATTAGTGTTCAACATGTAAGAAGTAGAAAGTACAGGTATTTGTGTTCAACATGGAAGAAGTAGAAAGTACAGGTATTTGTGTTCAAAATGTAAGAAGTAGAAAGTACAGGTATTTGGGTTCAAAATGTAAGAAGTAGAAAGTACAGGTATTAGTGTTCAAAATGTAAGAAGTAGAAAGTACAGGTATTTGTGTTCAACATGTAAGAAGTAGAAAGTACAGGTATTTGGGTTCAAAATGTAAGAAGTAGAAAGTACAGGTATTTGTGTTCAACATGGAAGAAGTAGAAAGTACAGGTATTTGTGTTCAACATGTAAGAAGTAGAAAGTACAGGTATTTGGTTCAAAATGTAAGAAGTAGAAAGTACAGGTATTAGTGTTCAACATGTAAGAAGTAGAAAGTACAGGTATTTGTGTTCAAACATGGAAGAAGTAGAAAGTACATGTATTTGTGTTCAATGGAAGAAGTAGAAAGTACAGGTATTTGTGTTCAAAATGTAAGAAGTAGAAAGTACAGGTATTTGGGTTCAAAATGTAAGAAGTAGAAAGTACAGGTATTTGGGTTCAAAATGTAAGAAGTAGAAAGTACAGGTGTTTGGGTTCAACATGTAAGAAGTAGAAAGTACAGGTATTTGTGTTCAACATGTAAGAAGTAGAAAGTACATGTATTTGTGTTCAACATGGAAGAAGTAGAAAGTACAGGTATTTGTGTTCAAAATGGAAGAAGTAGAAGTACATGTATTTGTGTTCAACATGGAAGAAGTAGAAAGTACATGTATTTGTGTTCAAAATGTAAGAAGTAGAAAGTACAGGTATTTGTGTTCAACATGGAAGAAGTAGAAAGTACATGTATTTGTGTTCAACATGGAAGAAGTAGAAAGTACAGGTATTTGTGTTCAAAATGTAAGAAGTAGAAAGTACAGGTATTTGGGTTCAAATGTAAGAAGTAGAAAGTACAGGTATTTGGGTTCAAAATGTAAGAAGTAGAAAGTACAGGTGTTTGGGTTCAACATGTAAGAAGTAGAAAGTACAGGTATTTGTGTTCAACATGTAAGAAGTAGAAAGTACATGTATTTGTGTTCAACATGGAAGAAGTAGAAAGTACAGGTATTTGTGTTCAACATGGAAAAGTAGAAAGTACATGTATTTGTGTTCAACATGGAAGAAGTAGAAAGTACAGGTATTTGTGTTCAAAATGTAAGAAGTAGAAAGTACAGGTATTTGGGTTCAAAATGTAAGAAGTAGAAAGTACAGGTATTTGGGTTCAACATGTAAGAAGTAGAAAGTACAGGTATTTGGGTTCAACATGTAAGAAGTAGAAAGTACAGGTATTTGTGTTCAACATGTAAGAAGTAGAAAGTACAGGTATTTGGGTTCAACATGTAAGAAGTAGAAAGTACAGGTATTTGTGTTCAACATGTAAGAAGTAGAAAGTACAGGTATTTGGTTCAACATGTAAGAAGTAGAAAGTACAGGTATTTGGGTTCAACATGTAAGAAGTAGAAAGTACAGGTATTTGTGTTCAACATGTAAGAAGTAGAAAGTACAGGTATTTGGGTTCAACATGTAAGAAGTAGAAAGTACAGGTATTTGTGTTCAACATGTAAGAAGTAGAAAGTACAGGTATTTGGGTTCAACATGTAAGAAGTAGAAAGTACAGGTATTTGAGTTCAACATGTAAGAAGTAGAAAGTACAGGTATTTGTGTTCAACATGTAAGAAGTAGAAAGTACAGGTATTTGGGTTCAACATGTAAGAAGTAGAAAGTACAGGTATTCGAGTTCAACATGTAAGAAGTAGAAAGTACAGGTATTCGGGTTCAACATGTAAGAAGTAGAAAGTACAGGTATTTGTGTTCAAAGTGTAAGAAGTAGAAAGTACAGGTATTGTGTTCAACATGTAAGAAGTAGAAAGTACAGGTATTTGGGTTCAACATGGAAGAAGTAGAAAGTACAGGTATTTGGGTTCAACATGGAAGAAGTAGAAAGTACAGGTATTTGGGTTCAACATGGAAGAAGTAGAAAGTACAGGTATTTGTGTTCAACATGTAAGAAGTAGAAAGTACAGGTATTTGGGTTCAAAATGTAAGAAGTAGAAAGTACAGGTATTAGTGTTCAACATGTAAGAAGTAGAAAGTACAGGTATTGTGTTCAACATGGAAGAAGTAGAAAGTACAGGTATTTGTGTTCAACATGGAAGAAGTAGAAAGTACAGGTATTTGGGTTCAAAATGTAAGAAGTAGAAAGTACAGGTATTTGTGTTCAACATGTAAGAAGTAGAAAGTACAGGTATTTGGGTTCACATGTAAGAAGTAGAAAGTACAGGTATTTGTGTTTCAACATGTAAGAAGTAGAAAGTACAGGTATTTGGGTTCAACATGTAAGAAGTAGAAAGTACAGGTATTTGGGTTCAACATGTAAGAAGTAGAAAGTACAGGTATTTGTGTTCAACATGTAAGAAGTAGAAAGTACAGGTATTTGGGTTCAACATGTAAGAAGTAGAAAGTACAGGTATTTGTGTTCAACATGTAAGAAGTAGAAAGTACAGGTATTTGGGTTCAACATGTAAGAAGTAGAAAGTACAGGTATTTGAGTTCAACATGTAAGAAGTAGAAAGTACAGGTATTTGGGTTCAACATGTAAGAAGTAGAAAGTACAGGTATTTGTGTTCAAAGTGTAAGAAGTAGAAAGTACAGGTATTTGTGTTCAACATGTAAGAAGTAGAAAGTACAGGTATTTGGGTTCAACATGTAAGAAGTAGAAAGTACAGGTATTTGTGTTCAAAATGTAAGTAGGAAAGTACAGGTATTTGTGTTCAAAATCTAAGAAGTAAATACTATACATGTTGTCTCCATGCTGTTGCAGGTGTGTATCTGCATGGACCGCTACATGGCCGTGGTCCATCCCATCCTCTTCACTGGAATCCGGGACAATAAGATCCGTGTTGGGATTTCGGCGGTGGTTTGGGGTCTGATCCTCGCCTACGCCCTCACCAAGAGCATCCTGGGGGTCATGAGCGTGAACGAGCTCTTCAGCGGATTCATCCTCTTCTCCTTCGCCCTCATGGTGTTCTGCAACCTCTCCGTGGTCTGGGCTCTGCGGCGCTGCATGGCCGGGAAGGAGGAGATGCACCCGGTGAAGAGGAAGGCCTTCAAGATGGTGCTCATCATCCTCGCCATCATCGTCTCCAACTACCTGCCGCCCGTCGCTCTCATGCCCTTCGTGTCCTACTACAGCTTTGTGACGTTCAGGTGCCGGATATTCGACACACAGAGATGTTTTTGTTTACATTAATCCACCAATCACCATGGAGATATTCAGTGGTGATTGTTAGGACGAGCAGTAAGACAACAGGACTCTTTATGTTTCTTTATTTACACAAAATGTATAATAGGGCAAGAATCTTTAAAAACTAGGCAACAGAAAATAACCCTAATAAATATACCAGCAACTTAACGAGCGTTAACTAAAAACCGACTCAGATATTACTAAAGTAAAAGTTGCAATACTACAGACTAAAGACAATACTACTATATAGTATAAACACATATATACACATTGTGGGTACTATTATTACAATTTGCAAACCAGTTTTAAAACATCTTTGAAACTGTTTCTTTGGTGACTGCTTTTTTTGTGGAGATATCCAGAATTACACATTTATAAACAACAGATAGCTTCTTTATTTTTCTCCATTTACACTTAACTCTTTATTTTAAAAACCACATGAACATATCAGTGTTTCCCCTACCATTGTCTTGGGGGGGCGCTGCGCCCCGCCAACGGAGCCCCGCCCCCCCTGAAATTCAAGGTGTTTAAAAAAAAAGAAGAAATTATAATCTTCTTTTTTTATATATAATTTAAAAAAAAAAAATATTTATATTTTCTTTTTTTATCTATATATATATATATATATATATATATATAATATATATATATATAGCACCAAATTGCAACTAATCTATATATACTGTCACTTTTCACATTGAACATGTGCTCTTTTATTAAATAAACTAAACACTTTCATTTGAAGTTGTGAGTTTAGTGTTTTTTGACCCTAAGAAACACTGAAGCATTAATCAATAACAATAATCCTCATCTCCTCTCATCTCATCTCCTCTCTCCTCATCTCCTTTCATCTCCTCTCATCTCATCTCCTCTCTCCTCATCTCCTCTCATCTCCTCTCATCTCCTCTCCCTCCCTCCCTCTCATCTCCTCTCATCTCCTCTCATCTCCTCTCATCTCCTCTCATCTCCTCTCTCCTCATCTCATCTCATCTCCTCTCATCTCCTCTCATCTCCTCTCATCTCCTCTCATCTCCTCTCATCTCCTCTCTCCTCATCTCCTCTCATCTCCTCTCATCTCCTCTCATCTCCTCTCTCCTCATCTCCTCTCATCTCCTCTCATCTCCTCTCATCTCCTCTCTCCTCATCTCCTTTCATCTCCTCTCATCTCCTCTCATCTCCTCTCATCTCCTCTCTCCTCATCTCCTCTCATCTCCTCTCATCTCCTCTCTCCCTAATCTCCTCTCATCTCCTATCATCTCCTCTCATCTCCTCTCTCCTCATCTCCTCTCATCTCCTCTCATCTCCTCTCTCTGCTCCAGAGGATTTAAAAAACTTTTATTCATGTTTTATATATCTTTGCTTTTAAAGGTCCCCTATTATACTCTTCTTCATCAATATATCACAGGTCTCAGAGATATCCAGAACCTGTCTCTGATTGGCTGAAACACCAAACAGATCATTGCAGCATTACCCATAATCCCCTCTGTTTCAGCCCTGTTTCAAAAGTGCTGATTCTCTGTCTGTTACTTTAGATGAAAATAAGGAGCCCCTCCCCACGCCCCTCTGAGAGAGGTTTGGTTACAAAGAACTCAATGGTGCTCTAGGAGGAGATTCAGGTGATAAGGGGGGGGGGGGGGGGGGGGGGGGGGGTTACCTTGGTTGCTGATTGGCTAATGGTTACACAAGACAAACATCGTGATGACATCATCAAGTGGCCAAAATCTGATCAGCTCATTTTCAGACAGGTTTTTATAAAATGGATCAGGAGAAAAAGAGAGAGAATCTTTGTTCCTGAAACTTTCAGAGTCTCTTTACACAGAGGGACACATGTTGATGTAGAAGAGACATGAAGAAGAGGGGACACATGTTGATGTAGAAGAGACATGAAGAAGAGGGGACACATGTTGATGTAGAAGAGACATGAAGAAGAGGGGACACATGCTGATGTAGAAGAGACATGAAGAAGAGGGGACACATGTTGATGTAGAAGAGACATGAAAGAGGGGACACATGTTGATGTAGAAGAGACATGAAGAAGAGGGGACACATGTTGATGTAGAAGAGACGTGAAGAAGAGGGGACACATGTTGATGAAGAAGAGGGGACACATGTTGATGTAGAAGAGACATGAAGAAGAGGGGACACATGTTGATGTAGAAGAGACATGAAGAAGAGGGGACACATGTTGATGTAGAAGAGACATGGAAGAGGAGACACATGTTGATGTAGAAGAGACATGAAGAAGAGGGGACACATGTTGATGAAGAAGAGGGGACACATGTTGATGTAGAAGAGACATGAAGAAGAGGGGACACATGTTGATGTAGAGAGACATGAAGAAGAGGGGACACATGTTGATGTAGAGGAGACATGAAGAAGAGGGGACACATGTTGATGTAGAAGAGACATGGAGAAGAGGAGACACATGTTGATGTAGAAGAGACATGAGAAGAGGGGACACATGTTGATGAAGAAGAGGGGACCATGTTGATGTAGAAGAGACATGAAGAAGAGGGGACACATGTTGATGTAGAAAGACATGAAGAAGAGGGGACACATGTTGATGTAGAGGAGACATGGAAGAGGGGACACATGTTGATGTAGAAGAGACATGAAGAAGAGGGGACACATGTTGATGTAGAAGAGACATGAAGAAGAGGGGACACATGTTGATGTAGAAGAGACATGAAGAAGAGGGACACATGCTGATGTAGAGGAGACATGAAGAAGAGGGGACACATGCTGATGTAGAGAGACATGAAGAAGAGGGGACACATGTTGATGTAGAGAGACATGAGAAGAGGGGACACATGTGATGTAGAATAGACATGAAGAAGAGGGGACACATGCTGATGTAGAGGAGACATGAAGAAGAGGGGACACATGCTGATGTAGAAAGACATGAAGAAGGGGGACACATGTTGATGTAGAAGAGACATGAAGAGAGGGCACACATGTTGATGTAGAAGAGACATGAGAAGAGGGACACATGTTGATGTAGAAGAGACATGGAGAAGAGGGGACACATGTTGATGTAGAGGACATGAGAAGGGGACACATGTTGAGTAGAAGAGACATGGAGAAGAGGGGACACATGTTGATGTAGAAGAGACATGAAGAAGAGGGGACACATGTTGATGTAGAAGAGACATGGAGAAGAGGGGACACATGTTGATGTAGAAGAGACATGAGAAGAGGGACACATGTTGATGTAGAAGAGACATGAAGAAGAGGGGACACATGTTGATGTAAGAGACATGAAGAAGAGGGGACACATGTTGATGTAGAAGAGACGAAGAAGAGGGACCATGTTGATGTAGAAGAGACATGAAGAAGAGGGATACGTGTTGATGTAGAAGAGACATGAAGAAGAGGGACACATGTTGATGTAGAAGAGACATGAAGAAGAGGGGACATGTTGATGTAGAAGAGACATAAGAAGTGGATTTTGCATAATAGGTCCCTTTTTAAATGCCATTTTATAATATGTCTCTTAATGTCTTTCTTGTTTGAAGCACTTTGAATGACCTTGTGTTGAAATGTGCTGAATAAATAAACGTGCCTTTCCTACTTGAGATATAAAACTGTAGTAATGAAAGCTCTCTGATCCCCTCACTAACTCAGGTGCCAGATCAGCATCAGCGTGTTCTCCATCATGGACCTGAGCTGCAGCATCGAACCGCTCCTCTACATCACCAGATGGACCGGGGGGACGCACGCTGCTGCGGACGCTGCTTACACCGGAGGAAGAAGGAGGAGGAGGATGGGAAGGTGTGATCGAGACGAAAGAGAGTTTCTGTTTGCAGACGGTCCTTTTCCCTTAAATAAAATAATATGAAACACACAGAGATGTTTTTGTTTAAATCTCGTTTAAAGACCTACTCGTTCCCCGTGCTTTTTGCAGACCTCGTACCAGTCTGTGTTTTCTAAATTGCTGTTTTCTGTTTGTTGTGTTTTAAATGTTTTACATCGTGCATGAGTTTTTCAGTCTGTGGCTACAAGGATGGTTTCATTGTCTCGCGTTACAAAGTCAGTGGTGATCGTGAGAGACGAGCAGTGTGTTTCTTTATTTACACAAACATTTATAATAAACCAAGAGTCTTTAATAACTAGCTCAGGGGTCGGCAACCCGCGGCTCTTTAAGCCCTCCGCTCTGGCTCCCTTGAGCTTAGACAAAATAAGGGAAATCAAATAAAAGTATTTGTATATTTATATTTTGTTGCACGGTTGAAAATGTTTCATATCTTGTATTTTGAGGTGATACTGTGACACGTAAATCATCTAAAATAAGCGTCACATCCTGCTACGGTCCCGCGCCAGCGCCTTTTCCTGCAGGCGAATAACCTGACCCCCGGCTCGATGAGCGACTATGGATACATCAAAGAAAGAAAAGTATGGGAGGAACACAGAGGGTTAGTGCTGCGTGGTTAGAGTTATCTGCTTTCACAGCAAGCGATGCTGGCTCACCGGGATGTTTGATATGTGGAGAGACGTTGTCAAAGGTGCTGCAGCCTTTACGTATCGAGGAGAAACACGGAAGAGGAAGACAGCTGACGATCTCCAGTCATAATTCAATCCGTTAACTCTTTTTAGGGTGCAGCTATATGTTTTGATTTATTTCAAAGTGGGCCCATTTTAATTATATTCATTTATGTGCAGAGGACTCCCAAAGTGCTGTTTGATTTATTTAAAGTAGGCCTGTGTATTTTTTTTAATTCTCCTTATAAGAGTTCTTTGTTTCTTATTAGAGGTTAACAGTTTTATATAATGTAATAAATAATAAATGCAAAAAAAACTGTAGTTGTTGTCTATGATGTAACAATAAATACAACTTTATAAGCTATCAAGCTATCAAATATGTTTTGCGGCTCCAGACAAAACAAATGTGTGGAAAAGGGGGCAAAATGGCTCTTTTGGTCAAAAAGGTTGCAGACCCCTGACCTAGGCCCATAAACAGTGGCGTTTTTAGAGGTACAAAAGAGGTGGGCACGAACAACCTAGACGTGAGTATATAAGCTTCTGGTAAACACGTAAACAAATAGCTGTAGGCTATCCGTGGTTCCGATAGAGAGGGGGCGGATATTTGACCTCATCACCGAGGTCACAATATCAATGGATCCAGCAGAGCAATAGCCTCTAGGCAAAACACAGAAGATCAACAAAAGATATGACATAAAATGAACTTACCAAAGCTGAAGTAGATGGTCAACTTCAATCATTTTCTTTCCGTTTTACTGATTTGAATCGCTATACGCTGCTCTCTCTCTCGTCTCCTCTTCACATCTACACTTTTCGCGGCACATGTACTTACAGCCAATCAGCTCTCTGAATTATGAGATGACGTTTGGTGGGTATGCCAGCACAGTGCCCTTACGTTGTGATTATTTTTTGCCGCACACATTGAATAGAAAAATACTCTAAGCATGCGCAGTGTATTTTTTACAGAACCCATTCATTTGACAGCAGAGAGAGAGGGGCTAGATCGGGCTTGCCCCACATCGCTCAACACGGCTCAATAGGCACACTGTAGACACTCATTAGAAGAACGCAGACTGAAACAGCAATGTACAGACGAATCAGATGATTAAACATGATCTTAAAATATATTTTAACATATATCTTTTTTCATATTTTTGGAATTATTACTTTCATGACTTTCTGCTGACAGTAGGTGGGGCTTCCCCTAATGACAGCCGCCACTAAATATAACAGCTACTCAACGAGCGTTAACTGAACAAACCGACCTCAGATATTACTAAAAGTTGCAATACTAAAGACAATACTACTATATATATAAATATACACATTGTGGGTACTATTACTACAATTTGCAAACCAGTTTTAAAAAATACAAAACATCTTTACAAACTGTTTCTTTGGTGACTACGTTTCTTAGTGGAAAGATTCAGAATTTTTACACTTTTCCCTTTCTTTTAACAAACACATGCTTCAGTATATTCCAGTATAAGACATATGATGCAGATGATGCTGCCACTTACAGAAAAGCGGGTACTTCAAATATAAAACTGTAGTAATTAAATCAGTTTATGTTGTTACTTTGAGAGTTGAGTTGTTCCTCCAGGCGGTAGCAACGTCTCGTTAACACCTTGACTTTATTCTGCTATTCAGAGAGCAATTAGTGGCTCATTAATGAAACTCTATTATTAGAAACACACCGCGGGACCAATTAGCAACAGAGCGGTTAATGAGAGGGCACAAAGATTATGTAAGTGGTTAAATAAGACAATACGTAACACAGTGTAAGCAATAAAGAAACACATACAGTATGCAGTCATTTTATTACATTTGGATTTTATCAAAGCACATCTTATTCAAAGAGTTAAAAATGACGTGGAGCAGGACATTAAATCCCTTACATGTTGAAGGTGTTTACACAGAAGAAAGAGGAATAACTTTTACAGTTAAAATGTGTAATATATTGTCTTTTATAAGTGTGTGTAATGCTCTTTGTGGCCCGACATAAAAGTGTATTCTGAATTTGAATATGAAGAAAACACTGAATAACAGACGCACTGAAAGATTTGGACATCCTGGCTTTTATTGTCCTTAAGAAAAAAGTAAAGAAAGTAAAAAAGAAATAATAATGAGCTGTCTGGAAATAATGCAACACAATAATTACAACATTTTCCACAAAATCTTTCTTTAAAATAACAGTTTCAACATTTTATTAAAAGATAAAATATCACATTTTGCCTTTTTTATTCTCACATGGATACATTTAAATAATAACAACTACATCTCCCATGATGCTTTGAGACAACATCTATATTTGAGACTCATGAGAGACGTAGTTAAGTGAAATAAAATCCTGATAAATCATATTTAGCATTTTTTATTTTCACAAGGCAACATTTAAATAATACAACTACATTTCCCATGATGCTTTGAGAGCAACTCTATCTCTGAGACTCATGGGAGATGTAGTTAAGTAGAAATAAACTAGAGATATTAACTCTGAGTGATTTTTCTGTGCAGTTCCTTCAGATCCTCCTCACTGGCTTCAGGTCCGTCTTCAGAGGAAACGTACCCAGGATAGGTGGGGTAAAACTGGGGAGGGGCTGTTAGCTTAGCATCCTCTTCCTCCTCCGAAGCTAACAGCGGTATCAACTTAGCGTGAGCGTAGTCGATTTCAAAACCCTCGAAAATAAGCCCCACCCCCGACGCTCCAAGCCCCGCCTCCAGGAGCCTCGCCACCTGGAAGAGGAATAACTTTTACAGTTAAAATGTGTAATATATTCTATTCTATATCTACCACGTCTTTCTTTAAAATAACATTTTATTAAAGAAAATCAGGAATTTATTTATGATCAATCACATTTAGCATTCTTTATTCTCACAAGGATACATTTAAATAATAACAACTACATCTCCCATGATGCTTTGAGAGCACATCTATGTCTGAGACTCATGGGGGATGTAGTTAAGTAGAAATAAAGGATTAACTCAGAAAGAGGAATAACTTTTACAGTTAAAATGTGTAATATATTCTATTCTATATCTACAAAATCTTTCTTTAAAAATAACATTTCTATTAAAGAAAAGCAGGAATGTTTGATGCTCTCCCACCTTCAGTGCTGCCAGAACCAGCCCCTCGTAGTCCTGCTTCTCTAACCTGAAGATATCGGAGGTCAGAGGTCGGCGCGGCACCAGAACCGTGAACCCGGGGAGTTTGGGAAGGGCGTGAGGAAGGCCACGTGACTCTGGTCCTCCCAAACCCTCCATTGTTCCTCCTCCTCCCCCCGAATGATGCGAGGAAACAGGCCGGGGTCCGCCGGGTCGACCCCCAGGAAGGAGAGGTTCTGGGGGGCGTTGGGTTTCTGGAGCTGGGCTCTGATCCGGGTCTGGATCTCAGAGAGGCTAGAGGAGGGCCAGCGGGGGGCCGTTCTGGAGGAGATGTATCCTGGATCTGTAGCGTTGTAATCCTCCTCTCCCGCCAGGTGGGGGCGCCACTCTGAGGCCAGACCGTGAAGAGGCATGATCCTGATCTGAGGGGAGGAAATACAAAGTTTTATTAAAATGGAAACAGACAAAACAGAACATTATTATTGATTTGTTTTACATTTGTATCTGTTTATTATATTTCTTATATTGTTTGGTTGAAGTCTTATTTTTATTTTGAATTATATTTAGAATTTTGTTCTGTTACTCATTCTTTTAAGTATAGTAAGTAATAGTAAACGCAGATAATATTTATACCGGCAGATACTCAGCTAAATGCTGCCGTGATTAAACTCCATATCATGTTCCAAACCACATCAAGGATTCTCTCTGAAACAGTATGGAGCTCAAACTCTTTCTCTCTCTCAGGTTTACCACAAGGTGAGTTCCTTTTGATTTCCTGCTTCTTTACACATGCTCTCTCCAGTACAGGTTAGCTCTGAGTGTTAGCATGCTAATGTAAACACAGACCATATTACTTCCAGAACACGTCTCATTGTTTCTGAAAGCAACGTTTCTGATTGGCCCGTGGGTGTAAAGCCCGCCCACATTTTAGTAATGTCGTCATGACGCAGCAAATCTGGATCAGCTCCGTTGTTCCCGTTTTAGTTTTAGATGTGGGTACGGAGGAAAAGAGAGGGTTTTATTTTCTGACACTTTGTGAGTCTCCTGACACACCGGGGACACACCGAGACACACCGGGGACACACCGGGGACACATAGTGATGTAGAGAAGACATCAAGAAGTGCATTTTTCATGATAGGTCCCCTTTAAATCTTCCCGGAGACATTAAACCGTGCACTCTGGACTGTACCACTCTGGACTGTACCACTCTGGACTGTACCACTCCCCTCACCTGTGCGGGGGTGTCTCTGTGAGGCCGGTGCACCAGAGCACACCTGAGCACCCCGAGGCGACGGCAGAGCAGCTGGGAGACGCTCTGAGCCCCGAGCAGCAGCTGCAGGAAGCGATGCTCCTCCAGCTGGAAGACGCTCCTCCCTGGGGGGCCGGGGGGCACAGCTGCAGGGTTACACACCCCGGAGTACAGGGGTGGGGCGAGAGGGAGGCCACCAGACCCTCAGACCTCCAGATCACATGAGGGGGGAGAGAGGACATCCTGAGGGGGATAGAGAGCATCATGAGAGGAGAGAGAGAGCATCATGAGAGGAGAGAGAGAGCATCATGAGAGGAGAGAGAGCATCATGAGAGGAGAGAGAGCATCATGAGAGAGAGAGAGAGCATCATGAGAGGAGAGAGAGAGCATCAAGAGGGGAGAGAGAGAGCATCATGAGAGGAGAGAGAGAGAGAGCATCATGAGAGGAGAGAGAGCATCATGAGAGAGAGAGAGAGCATCATGAGAGGAGAGAGAGAGCATCATGAGAGGAGAGAGAGAGCATCATGAGAGGAGAGAGAGAGCATCATGAGGAGAGAGAGCATCATGAGAGGAGAGAGAGAGAGAGAGCATCATGAGAGAGAGAGAGCATCATGAGAGGAGAGAGAGAGCATCATGAGAGGAGAGAGAGAGCATCATGAGAGGAGAGAGAGAGCATCATGAGAGGAGAGAGAGAGCATCATGAGAGGAGAGAGAGAGCATCATGAGGAGAGAGAGAGCATCATGAGAGGAGAGAGCATCATGAGGAGAGAGAGCATCATGAGAGGAGAGAGAGCATCATGAGAGGAGAGAGCATCATGAGAGGAGAGAGAGCATCATGAGAGGAGAGAGAGAGCATCATGAGAGGAGAGAGAGAGAGAGAGCATCATGAGAGGAGAGAGAGAGAGCATCATGAGAGGAGAGAGAGAGCATCATGAGGAGAGAGAGAGCATCATGAGAGGAGAGAGAGAGCATCATGAGAGGAGAGAGAGCATCATGAGGGGAGAGAGAGAGCATCATGAGAGGAGAGAGAGCATCATGAGAGGAGAGAAGAGAGCATCATGAGAGGAGAGAGAGAGAGAGCATCATGAGAGGAGAGAGAGAGAGCATCATGTTGTCTTCAAAACACATGTTAAAGTACAGTGCCCCATAGTATTAACTTTCAAAAAAAGTTATTGTGTACGTCATTAGAAAAATACTTTGTATGCTATCTTATAAACACGTCATTAGAAAAGGCACAGATTGCGTCATAAACAGTTGAAAAAGTCAAAATAAACACCTTAAATTACTCGTAATAAAAAGCTGATGTGTCTTAGGATCAAACCCTGGACATTTTCGTAGTGGCCAAACTGCGTTATTGAAGACACTTAAAACCACTACAAAGACACTTAAAACAACTACAAAGACACTTAAAACGACTACAAATACACTTAAAACCACTACATAGAAACTTAAGAAGACTACAAAGACATTTAAGACGACTACAGAGAGAATGAAAACAACCAAAGAGAGACTTAAACAACTGCAAAGACACTTAAGACGACTGCAAAGACACTTAGAACAACCATAAAGAGGCAAAAAAAACAACTACAAACAGACTGAAAACAACTACAAAGACACTTAAAACAACTACTAAGTCCCTTAAGATGACTACAAAGACACTTAAGATGACTATAAAGACACTTTAGACGACTGCAAAGACACTTAGAACAACCATAAAGAGGCAGAAAACAACTACAAACAGACTGAAAACAACTACAAAGACACTTAAAACAACTACTAAGTCCCTTAAGACGACTACAAAGACACTTAAGATGACTATAAAGACACTTTAGACGACTGCAAAGACACTTAGAACAACCATAAAGAGGCAGAAAACAACTACACAGTCAGTGTCTTTGGATCAAAGTGAATAAAGACAGGGTTTCAGTGCTGGAGGTATTAAAGATCTTACTGGGAGAAAACCATGAAAGCATGAAATCACGTGTTTTTCTAATGGAGTCTGGTTGGAAAGTGAGTAGCTTGTTTGAGACGAGCTGCGGCTCGCCTCCAAAGTAGACGAGAATAGCCGATTGCAGCCGGGGGAGGTCTCAAAAAGCTCGCCTGAAGTCGGACAGCTCGGAGTCGGCTTGACTCGGTTTGCAATGGCGGAAATTGCGTTGGCGTTCTTCGTTGCAGATGAAGTGGATGCAATAGAAATCCCACAATTATTATATCACTACAAATGAATGACTCAAGTGTCTGTTCATTTTAAAACAAATCAATACAAGGGGGGTTGAATCCTACATGTAAAGACAGAACCACTACTTTTCAAAACTACTTCCGTCAGTGGTCTGACCAGTTTGCATTTATAAAGAATGCACAAATGTGTTTAATCGTTAATGTCAGATATGTACTAAGTAAATACATTTGTTCCTGCTCAAGATTAGATTCAACTTTATTGTTATTGCACAGATTACAGGTAGACAACGAAATGCAGTTTAGCTTCTAACCAGGAGTGCAACAAGCAGTAAAGTGAAAAGTAATGTACACAATCTACAGAATCAAATATAGAATGAATTGAATGATGAATAAACAGTGAGGGGTATGAATACACTAGATATACACAGCAGCCTGTGAGCAGTATGAACAGTGTGTATGAATACACTAGATATACACAGCAGCCTGTGAGCAGTATGAACAGTGTGTATGAATACACTAGATATACACAGCAGCCTGTGAGCAGTATGAACAGTGTGTATGAATACACTAGATATACACAGCAGCCTGTGAGCAGTATGAACAGCAGTGTATGAATACACTAGATATACACAGCAGCCTGTGAGCAGTATGAACAGTGTGTATGAATACACTAGATATACACAGCAGCCTGTGAGCAGTATGAACAGTGTGTATGAATACACTAGATACACAGCAGCCTGTGAGCAGTATGAACAGTGTGTATGAATACACTAGATATACACAGCAGCCTGTGAGCAGTATGAACAGTGTGTATGAATACACTAGATATACACAGCAGCCTGTGAGCAGTATGAACAGTGTGTATGAATACACTAGATATACACAGCAGCCTGTGAGCAGTATGAACAGTGTGTATGAATACACTAGATACACAGCAGCCTGTGAGCAGTATGAACAGTGTGTATGAATACACTAGATATACACAGCAGCCTGTGAGCAGTATGAACAGTGTGTATGAATACACTAGATATACACAGCAGCCTGTGAGCAGTATGAACAGTGTGTGTGTATGAATACACTAGATATACACAGCAGCCTGTGAGCAGTATGAACAGTGTGTATGAATACACTAGATATACACAGCAGCCTGTGAGCAGTATGAACAGTGTGTGAATATGCTAAGATATATAAAGTATGAAAACGGTAAGCAGTGCAAGTATAGTATAAAATATATAGATATTATATCCTGATGATAAACATTGTGGAACAATGATGAAAAATGTGAATGGAAGTCGCGACGTAAAACTGACACAAAACAACAACAAACTTTTGCGAGCCAATGGAGAGTTTCATCACCAGCACGGGTGAAACCCACCAATGAGCGCTCAGCTCGAGATACCAGCGAGTCGTTTGGAGGCTCGCCTACATGAGACGTTGAAATCTCGCGGGACAAAGACGCCCGCAGACTTGAGAGCGAGGCGCGGCGAGGCGGCGCAGTTTCTCTCCGCGGGCTGCGGAAGCGAAATGCTTGATGGGAAACGACGAGCCTCCAGAGAAAGTCGGACAAAATGACTAACCATCATGCAACGCACGAGCAAGACGGCGATCGCAATTGCGCAGGTCTGCGTCGGTCTCGCTCATCTCAAACGAGCCTAGTTAGAACGTTAGTAAGTCACGTGATCTGACCTACCTTCTGATGATAGTCCTAGGAAACAGCGTGAAGTGGATAAAGACACACACCTGTCCTCTGATCAGAGAATAGAGAGGTAAACACAAACAGCTGACAGACAGTCATGTGACTTCTGCTCGTTCTTCTTCGTCTTCTTGTGCATCCAAAATATTGCATTACTGCCTTCTACTGGATTGATGATGAAACTACAATTATTGATATTTTCAACAAAGTAAATTCTTCAGAATCAGAAACAGGTTTATTGCCAGGTAGGTTCACACATACGAGGAATTTGACTTGATGTCATGGTGCATACATACAATATAAAGCAATAAATCTAATATAAAACAAAAGATCTTTAAGGACACCTTAATAAAATACAGTTAAATAGCAATAAAATAAAGCAGTAATTTACATGGAAATAGAATGTTATGAATGAATTATAGGATATCAAATATGAAAAAGAATATGTGCAGTAAGCAGTATGAACATTGTGTGCATTAATGTAATGCATATAGAGACTACGTTGTGGCAGAGGTAAAGTGTCAGTGGGGGGGCCGGGCCTTGTTTAAGAGGCCGGTAGCGGAGGGGAAGAAACTGTTCAGGTGACGAGAGGTTCTGGTCCCGATGGAGCGCAGCCTCCTGCCAGAGGGGAGGGGGGTGAACAGTTTGTGTCCAGGGTGGGAGGGGTCGGCCACTATCTTCCCTGCCCGCCTCAGGGTCCTGGAGGCATGCAGGTCGTGGAGGGGTGGCAGATTGCAGCCGATCACCCTCTCTGCAGAGCGGATGACACGCTGCAGCCTGCCCTGATCCTTGGCTGTGGCTGCGGCGTACCAGGTGGTGATGGAGGAGGTGAGGATGGACTCCATGATGGAGGTGTAGAAGTTCACCATCATTGTCTTGACTTTTTTATGATGTTTAAACTGAATATACTACGACTTTAAAATAAATAAATGACACAGTATGCTATGATTTCTTTCCTACATACTAGTATGACTTCTTTCATCCAATTATTCACGGAGTATTTTATTTCTTTTTCTCATATTTTTCAATAATAAATAAAAAATGTTCGACATACTATGTTTTTCTTCCTGATATTTTTGACATCCTGTACTATGATTTTTTTTTAAATATACTTTAATTTTTCATACTAAACTTAGTTTTTTCTCATATTTCTGGGCATCCTATACCATGTCATTTTTTCAGGACATTTTCGACAAACTAAACCATTCCTTTTTTTTTACGAACGATTAATTAACTTGTTATCAACATACTTTAATATGTTGTTGTATAGGATATTTTCAACATATTGTAACATTGCTATGAAACACTCAACACACAATACAATGATTTTGATATATAAAAGGTTTTGTTTCAATGAGGAGTAGAAGAAATACAAATACAGTGAACAAAAGATGAAACAACTACTTTTACTCAAGTACAAGATCTGAGTACTTCTACTTTTACTCAGTACAAGATCTGAGTACTTCTACTTTTACTCATGTACAAGATCTGAGTACTTCTACTTTTACTCAAGTACAAGATCTGAGTACTTCTACTTTTACTCAAGTACAAGATCTGAGTACTTCTACGTTTACTCATGTACAAGATCTGAGTACTTCTACTTTTACTCAAGTACAAGATCAGTACTTCTCCTTTTACTCAAGTACAAGATCTGAGTGCTTCTACTTTTACTCAGTACAAGATCTGAGTACTTCTACTTTTACTCATGTACAAGATCTGAGTACTTCTACTTTTACTCAAGTACAAGATCTGAGTACTTCTACGTTTACTCATGTACAAGATCTGAGTACTTCTCCTTTACTCAAGTACAAGATCTGAGTACTTCTCCTTTTACTCAAGTACAAGATCTGAGTACTTCTACGTTTACACATGTACAAGATCTGAGTACTTCTACTTTTACTCAAGTACAAGATCTGAATACTTCTCCTTTTACTCAAGTACAAGATCTGAGTACTTCTCCTTTTACTCAAGAACAAGATCTGAGTACTTCTACTTTTACTCAAGAACAAGATCTGAGTACTTCTACTTTTACTCAAGTACAAGATCTGAGTACTTCTACTTTTACTAAAGTACAAGTGAGCTGCTGCCTATTGAAAGGTGAAAGTGACGTTTAACTAGTGGGTTTATATATACAGTCTATGGTTACAATATACAATGACCGTTCTTCCTTTTGTTGACACATTATAATATCAGTTTTCACGTTTTTGAAATGCTATACAATCAGCCGCCAGCAGAGGGCGCTCTCGAGCTGCAAAGTGAAGTGCCTCCTCATTGGTTGATTTAATGTCACACCATCACTTTGTTTATATATTCTTTTAACAATTAATTTCTCATTTTAATACAAATAACTTATTCTAAATGTATTCTATTTGTATTGTAATCTTAATGGCACATTCTTGTGTTCATATAAATATTTTAATTTAATTTGATTGTAAATGGAGCATTTGTTACCAAACCCTCAGGATAAATAAAGTGTTCTTCTTCTGTTGTGCAAAACAAATATATTAAATATGATATGCTCTTAAACATGAAGCAGAATGCACCCATTATATATTATATATCTGTATTTTATGTATAGCTGCTATTCTGTGTAATAAAAACATTGTTATTAAGTGAAACTCAGATTCATTGGCCTGTAAATCTGAGAGAGAGGATCGGATGTTTTCAGTATAGGACTTGTGTTCAGTGTTCCCCTCAGTTTGCACGTGCTCTCATGTGAGAGACAGAGAGTTAAAGTGAGCGTCGTCCCTCTCCCTGCAGTAAATCTGATCATCTGCAGCAGCTGACCTCCGTAATGAGCTCAGCTGCTCAGAGAACAGGAGGAAGAGACTCTGAAGATCTGAACCTGATCAGGGTCACACGAGGGGCTTCAGGACAGAAACTATGGAAATATCTCTGCCTCTGAGAACTGAGAACTACACCTGCACACTCTAGTCTGTTTTGGATATGGCGTGTGTGTTACATGTTGTGTTACATGTTGTGTTACATGTTGTGTTACATGTTGTGATCATGGACCCCTAGTTTCTGTTGTGTGATTGTCACGTGCTATATGTGACATGTATGTAGTAACGTGTGTTGTTTGCATTTTATTGTTCTCTTTGATCCTTTCTAAACTAAACTAAACTGAAGACATGCCGTTTTACAGGTCAAACTATGTCAAGTTTAAGGGGTTAAAATCTGCTTTTGAAGTCTTGAAGATGTTCTGCTTCAGAGCTGAGAGGAAACATGGTTTATTTTGATATAAAATCTAATAATCTTAAGAAAGCATTACAATTCAAACTATGCTTTAATATTCCTGATGTACGACAAAGACCCAACAAAAGGACCACAAAGATACTACAACTACGAAGAGAGAGACTAGAGACGACTGCAAGGAGACTAAAAACAACTACAAAGAGACGAGAGACGACTTCAAGGAGACTAAAAACAACTACAAAGAGACTAGAGACGACTGCAAGGAGACTAAAAACAACTACAAAGAGACTAGAGACGACTTCAAGGAGACTAAAAACAACTACAAAGAGACGAGAGCGACTGCAAGGAGACTAAAACAACTACAAAGAGACTTAAGACGACTGCAAGGAGATTTAAAACAACTACAAAGAGACTAGAGACGACTGCAAGGAGACTAAAAACAACTACAAAGAGACTTAAGACGACTGCAAGGAGATTTAAAACAACTACAAAGAGACTAGAGACGACTTCAAGGAGACTAAAAACAACTACAAAGAGACTAGAGACGACTTCAAGGAGACTAAAAACAACTACAAAGAGACTAGAGACGACTTCAAGGAGACTAAAAACAACTACAAAGAGACTAGAGACGACTTCAAGGAGACTAAAAACACTACAAAGAGACTAGAGACGACTTCAAGGAGACTAAAAACAACTACAAAGAGACTTAAGACGACTGCAAGGAGATTTAAAACAACTACAAAGAGACTAGAGACGACTTCAAGGAGACTAAAAACAACTACAAAGAGACTTAAGACGACTGCAAGGAGATTTAAAACAACTACAAAGAGACTAGAGACGACTTCAAGGAGACTAAAAACAACTACAAAGAGACTAGAGACGACTTCAAGGAGACTAAAAACAACTACAAAGAGACTAGAGACGACTTCAAGAGATTTAAAACAACTACAAAGAGACTAGAGACGACTGCAAGGAGACTAAAAACAACTACAAAGAGACTTAAGACGACTGCAAGGAGATTTAAAACAACTACAAAGAGACTAGAGACGACTTCAAGGAGACTAAAAACAACTACAAAGAGACTAGAGACGACTTCAAGGAGACTAAAAACAACTACAAAGAGACTAGAGACGACTTTCAAGGAGACTAAAAACAACTACAAAGAGACTAGAGACGACTGCAAAGAGACTAAAAACAACTACAAAGAGACTAGAGACGACTTCAAGGAGACTAAAAACAACTACAAAGAGACTAGAGACGACTGCAAAGAGACTAAAAACAACTACGAAGAGACTAGAGACGACTGCAAGGAGACTGATAACAACTACGAAGAGACTAGAGACGACTGCAAGGAGACTTAAAACGACTACGAAGAGACTAGAGATGACTGCAAGGAGACTAAAACAACTACGAAGAGACTAGAGACGACTGCAAGGAGACTTAAAAACGACTACGAAGAGACGAGACGACTGCAAGCAGACTACAAACATACGAAGAGACTAGAGACGACTGCAAGGAGACTAGAAACAACTACAAGAGACTAGGAGACTGCAAGGAGACTTAAAACAACTAGAAGAGACTAGAGACGACTGCAAGGAGACTAGAAACAACTACAAAGAGACTAGAGACGACTGCAAGGAGACTAAAAACAACTACAAAGAGACTAGAGACGACTGCAAGGAGACTAGAAACAATACGAAGAGACTAGAGACGACTGCAAGGAGACTGATAACAACTACGAAGAGACTAGAGACGACTGCAAGGAGACTTAAAACGACTACGAAGAGACTAGAGACGACTGCAAGGAGACTAAAAACAATTACAAAGAGACTAGAGACGACTGCAAGGAGACTAGAAACAACTACGAAGAGACTAGAGACGACTGCAAGGAGACTGATAACAACTACGAAGAGACTAGAGACGACTGCAAGGAGACTTAAAACGACTACGAAGAGACTAGAGATGACTGCAAGGAGACTAAAAACAACTACGAAGAGACTAGAGACGACTGCAAGAGACTTAAAACGACTACGAAGAGACTAGAGACGACTGCAAGGAGACTACAAACATCTACGAAGAGACTAGAGACGACTGCAAGGAGACTAGAAACATTACAAAGACTAGAGACGACTGCAAGGAGACTAAAACAACTACGAAGAGACTAGAGACGACTGCAAGGAGACTAGAAACAACTACAAGAGACTAGAGACGACTGCAAGGAGACTTAAAACAACTACGAAGAGACTAGAGACGACTGCAAGGAGACTAAAAACAACTACAAAGAGACTAGAGACGACTGCAAGGAGACTAGAAACAACTACAAAGAGACTAGAGACGACTGCAAGGAGACTAAAACAACTACAAAGAGACTAGAGACGACTGCAAGGAGACTAAAACATCACGAAGAGACTAGAGACGACTGCAAGGAGACTAGAAACACTACAAAGAGACTAGAGACGACTGCAAGGAGACTAAAAACACTACGAAGAGACTAGAGACGACTGCAAGGAGACTAGAAACAACTACAAAGAGACTAGAGACGACTGCAAGGAGACTAAAAGCAACTACGAAGAGACTAGAGACGACTGCAAGGAGACTTAAAACACTACGAAGAGACTAGAGACGACTGCAAGGAGACTAAAACACTACAAGAGACTAGAGACGACTGCAAGGAGACTAAAAACAACTACAAAGAGACTAGAGACGACTGCAAGGAGACTAAAACAACTACGAATAGACTAGAGACTTCATAAAGGAGACTGATAACAACTACAAAGAGACTAGAGACGACTTCATATAGAACTGATAAACAACTACGAGAGACTAGAGACACTTCATATAGAGACTGATAACAACTACGAAGAGACTAGAGACGACTTCATATAGAGACTGATAACAACTACAAGAGACTAGAGACGGCTTCATAAAGAGACTGATAACAACTACAAGAGACTAGAGACGACTTCATATAGAGACTGATAAAACTACAAAGAGACTAGACGGCTTCATAAGAGACTGATAACAACTACAAAGAGACTAGAGACGACTTCATATAGAGACTGATAACAACTACAAGAGACTACAGACGACTTCATATAGAGACTGATAACAACTACAGAGAGCTAGAGACGACTTCATATAGAGACTGATAACAACTACAAAGAGACTAGAGACGACTTCATATAGAGACTGATAACAACTACAAGAGACTAGAGACGACTTCATATAGAGACTGATAACAACTACAAGAGACTAGAGACGACTTCATAAGAGACTGATAACAACTACAAAGAGACTAGAGACGACTTCATATAGAGACTGATAACAACTACATAGAGACTAGAGACGACTTCATAAAGAGACTGATAACAACTACAAGGAGACTAGAGACGACTTCATATAAAGACTGATAACAACTACAAAGAGACTAGAGACGACTTCATAGAGACTGATAACAACTACAAGAGACTAGAGACGACTTCATATAGAGACTGATAACAACTACAAAGAGACTAGAGACGACTTCATAGAGACTGATAACAACTACAGAGACTAGAGACGACTTCATATAGAGACTGATAACAACTACAAAGAGACTAGAGACGACTTCATATAGAGACTGATAACAACTACAAAGAGACTAGAGACGACTTCATATAGAGACTGATAACAACTACAGAGAACTAGAGACGACTTCATATAGAGACTGATAACAACTACAAAGAGAATAGAGACGACTTCATAAAGAGACTGATAACAACTACAAAGAGACTAGAGACGACTTCATAAAGAGACTGATAACAACTACAAAGAGACTAGAGACGACTTCATAAGAGACTGATAACACAGAGAGACTAAGACGACTTCATATAGAGACTGATAACAACTACAAAGAGACTAGAGACGACTTCATAAAGACACTGATAACAACTACAAAGAGACTAGAGACGACTTCATATAGAGACTGATAACAACTACAAAGAGACTAGAGACGACTTCATAAAGAGACTGATAACAACTACAAAGAGACTAGAGACGATTCATAAAGAGACTGATAACAACTACAAAGAGACTAGAGATGACTTCATAAAGAGACTGAACAACTACAAAGAGACTAGAGACGACTTCATATAGAGACTGATAACAACTACAAAGAGACTAGAGACGACTTCATATAGAGACTGATAACAACTACAAAGAGACTAGAGACGGCTTCATAAAGAGACTGATAACAACTACAAAGAGACTAGAGACGACTTCATATAGAGACTGATAACAACTACAAAGAGACTAGAGACGACTTCATATAGAGACTGATAACAACTAGAAAGAGACTAGAGACGACTTCATAAAGAGACTGATAACAACTACAAAGAGACTAGAGACGACTTCATAAAGAGACTGATAACAACTACAAAGAGACTAGAGACGACTTCATATAGAGACTGATAACAACTACAAAGAGACTAGAGACGACTTCATATAGAGACTGATAACAACTACAAAGAGACTAGAGACGACTTCATAAAGAGACTGATAACAACTACAAAGAGACTAGAGACGGCTTCATAAAGAGACTGATAACAACTACAAAGAGACTAGAGACGACTTCATATAGAGACTGATAACAACTACAAAGAGACTAGAGACGACTTCATATAGAGACTGATAACAACTACAAAGAGACTAGAGACGACTCATATAGAGACTGATAACAACTACAAAGAGACTAGAGACGACTTCATATAGAGACTGATAACAACTACAAAGAGACTAGAGACGGCTTCATATAGAGACTGATAACAACTACAAAGAGACTAGAGACGACTTCATATAGAGACTGATTACAACTACAAAGAGACTAGAGACGACTTCATATAGAGACTGATAACAACTACAAAGAGACTAGAGACGACTTCATATAGAGACTGATAACAACTACAAAGAGACTAGAGACGACTTCATATAGAGACTGATAACAACTACAAAGAGACTAGAGACGACTTCATATAGAGACTGATAACAACTACAAAGAGACTAGAGACGATTCATATAGAGACTGATAACAACTACAAAGAGACTAGAGACGACTTCATATAGAGACTGATAACAACTACAGAGAGACTAGAGACGACTTTACAAAGAGACTGATAACAATACAAAGAGACTAGAGACGACTTCATATAGAGACTGATAACAACTACAAAGAGACTAGAGACGACTTCATAAAGAGACTGATAACAACTACAAAGAGACTAGAGACGACTTCATATAGAGGCTGATAACAACTACAAAGAGACTAGAGACGACTTCATATAGAGGCTGTGATAACAACTACAAAGAGACTAGAGACGACTTCATATAGAGACTGATAACAACTACAAGGAGACTAGAGACGACTTCATATAGAGACTGATAACAACTACAAAGAGACTAGAGACGACTTCATAAAGAATCTGATAACAACTACAAAGAGACTAGAGACGACTTCATATGGAGACTGATAACAACTACAGAGAGACTAGAGACGACTTCTATAGAGACTGATAACAACTACAGAGAGACTAGAGACGACTTCATATAGAGACTGATAACAACTACAAAGAGATTTAAGACGACTACAAAGAGAATGAAAACAACCAAAAAGAGACTTAAATGACTGCAAAGACACTTAAGATGACTATGAAGACACTTTAGATGACTGCAAAGACACTTAGAACAACCATAAAGAGGCAGAAAACAACTACAAACAGACTGAAAACAACTACTAAGCCCCTTAAGACGACTACAAAGACACTTAAGATGACTTTAAAGACACTTTAGACGACTGCAAAGAGAATGAAAAAACAAAAAGAGACTTAAACGACTGCAAAGACACTTAGAACAACCAAAATAGACTTGAAACCACTACGAAGACAGACGACTACAAGATTAGCATCAAATTCAAACTGTTTAATATCCTGAGCCCACCGTACCCACTTTTCATTCATACACATATATCATTATTTAATATATGTTTGTTTTGTAGAGGGGGTTTATTTTGCATCATTACATGTATTTTTGACTAATTACCAAATTAAAATGATATAAATACATATTTGAATAATAAGCATTAAATGATAATAAATAAAGAGAACAAATAAGAATAGTTACACAATAAAAAGAAAGACTTCCTTATGCTTTGGTTTAAATGTTAGAATAGAATACAATGTAATTAGTTGTCTTTATTGTGCACGTTTATTAATGACGTACTGCTTAGAAATCTGCTCATTTACTGCAGAATGAGTGCATTCTGGGTAAACGACTGTGAAGGCCTCCTTCTTGTTTTACTGAGAAAGGGAACTAAGTGGTGGAAAACACTGAACCACTGAAACTGATCATTCCTTTCCTCTGTTGGAGTTTAACGCTTCAACACGCGTCCTGCCCACAGACGAGAGTTCACCTGCTGACGTGGGTCTGTGGGAGGTCCAGAACTAAACCTGTCGTTCACCTGCTGACGTGGGTCTGTGGGAGGTCCAAACTAAACCTGTCATTCACCTGCTGACGTGGGTCTGTGGGAGGTCCAGAACTAAACCTGTCGTTCACCTGCTGACGTGGGTCTGTGGGAGGTACAGAACTAAACCTGTCATTCACCTGCTGACGTGGGTCTGTGGGAGGTCCAGAACTAAACCTGTCGTTCACCTGCTGACGTGGGTCTGTGGGAGGTCCAGAACTAAACCTGTCGTTAACCTGCTGACGTGGGTCTGTGGGAGGTACAGAACTAAACCTGTCATTCACCTGCTGACGTGGGTCTGTGAGAGGTCCAGAACTAAACCTGTCGTTAACCTCTGACGTGGGTCTGTGGGAGGTCCAGAACTAAACCTGTCGTTCACCTGCTGACGTGGGTCTGTGGGAGGTCCAGAACTAAACCTGTCGTTCACTCTGACGTGGGTCTGTGGAGGTACAGAACTAAACCTGTCATTCACCTGCTGACGTGGGTCTGTGGGAGGTCCAGAACTAAACCTGTCATTCACCTGCTGACGTGGGTCTGTGGGAGGTCCAGAACTAAACCTGTCGTTAACCTGCTGACGTGGGTCTGTGGGAGGTCCAGAACTAAACCTGTCGTTAACCTGCTGACGTGGGTCTGTGGGAGGTCCAGAACTAAACCTGTCGTTAACCTGCTGACGTGGGTCTGTGGGAGGTCCAGAGCTAAACCTGTCATTCACCTGCTGACGTGGGTCTGTGGGAGGTCCAGAACTAAAACCTGTCATTCACCTGCTACGTGGGTCTGTGGGAGGTCCAGAGCTAAACCTGTCAATCACCTGCTGACGTGGGTCTGTGGGAGGTCCAGAACTAAACCTGTCATTCACCTGATGACGTGGGTCTGTGGGAGGTCAGAACTAAACCTGTCGTTAACCTGCTGACGTGGGTCTGTGGGAGGTCCAGAACTAAACCTGTCATTCACCTGCTGACGTGGGTCTGTGAGAGGTCCAGAACTAAACCTGTCGTTAACCTGCTGACGTGGGTCTGTGGGAGGTCCAGAACTAAACCTGTCGTTCACCTGCTGACGTGGGTCTGTGGAGGTCCAGAACTAAACCTGTCGTTCACCTGCTGACGTGGGTCTGTGGAGGTACAGAACTAAACCTGTCATTCACCTGCTGACGTGGTCTGTGGGAGGTCCAGAACTAAACCTGTCATTCACCTGCTGACGTGGGTCTGTGGGAGGTCCAGAACTAAACCTGTCGTTAACCTGCTGACGTGGGTCTGTGGGAGGTCCAGAACTAAACCTGTCGTTAACCTGCTGACGTGGGTCTGTGGGAGTCCAGAACTAAACCTGTCGTTAACCTGCTGACGTGGGTCTGTGGGAGGTCCAGAGCTAAACCTGTCATTCACCTGCTGACGTGGGTCTGTGGGAGGTCCAGAACTAAACCTGTCATTCACCTGCTGACGTGGGTCTGTGGGAGGTCCAGAGCTAAACCTGTCAATCACCTGCTGACGTGGGTCTGTGGGAGGTCCAGACTAAACCTGTCATTCACCTGCTGACGTGGGTCTGTGGGAGGTCAGAACTAAACCTGTCGTTAACCTGCTGACGTGGGTCTGTGGGAGGTCCAGAACTAAACCTGTCATTCACCTGCTGACGTGGGTCTGTGGGAGGTCCAGAACTAAACCTGTCATTCACCTGCTGACGTGGGTCTGTGGGAGGTCCAGAACTAAACTGTCGTTAACCTGCTGACGTGGTCTGTGGAGGTCCAGAACTAAACCTGTCATTCACCTGCTGACGTGGGTCTGTGGGAGGTCCAGAACTAAACCTGTCGTTAACCTGCTGACGTGGGTCTGTGGGAGGTCCAGAACTAAACCTGTCATTCACCTGCTGACGTGGGTCTGTGGGAGGTCCAGAACTAAACCTGTCGTTAACCTGCTGACGTGGGTCTGTGGAGGTCCAGAACTAAACCTGTCGTTAACCTGCTGACGTGGGTCTGTGGGGGTCCAGAACTAAACCTGTCATTCACCTGCTGACGTGGGTCTGTGGGAGGTCCAGAACTAACCTGTCGTTACCTGCTGACGTGGGTCTGTGGGAGGTCCAGAACTAAACCTGTCGTTAACCTGCTGACGTGGGTCTGTGGGAGGTCCAGAACTAAACCTGTCGTTCACCTGCTGACGTGGGTCTGTGGGAGGTCCAGAACTAAACCTGTCATTCACCTGCTGACGTGGGTCTGTGGGAGTCCAGAACTAAACCTGTCATTCACCTGCTGACGTGGGTCTGTGGGAGGTCCAGAACTAAACCTGTCATTCACCTGCTGACGTGGGTCTGTGGGAGGTCCAGAACTAAACCTGTCATTCACCTGCTGACGTGGGTCTGTGGGAGGTCCAGAACTAAACCTGTCGTTAACCTGCTGACGTGGGTCTGTGGGAGGTCCAGAACTAAACCTGTCGTTAACCGCTGACGTGGGTCTGTGGGAGGTCCAGAACTAAACCTGTCGTTAACCTGCTGACGGGGTCTGTGGGAGGTCCAGAACTAAACCTGTCGTTAACCTGCTGACGTGGGTCTGTGGGAGGTCCAGAACTAAACCTGTCGTTAACCTGCTGACGTGGGTCTGTGGGAGGTCCAGAACTAAACCTGTCGTTAACCTGCTGACGTGGGTCTGTGGGAGGTCCAGAACTAAACCTGTCGTTCACCTGCTGACGTGGGTCTGTGGGAGGTCCAGAACTCAACCTGTCGTTACCTGCTGACGTGGGTCTGTGGGAGGTCCAGAACTAAACCTGTCGTTCACCTGCTGACGTGGGTCTGTGGGAGGTCCAGAACTAACCTGTCATTCACCTGCTGACGTGGGTCTGTGGGAGGTCCAGAACTAAACCTGTCATTCACCTGCTGACGTGGGTCTGTGGGAGGTCCAGAACTAAACCTGTCATTCACCTGCTGACGTGGGTCTGTGGAGGTCCAGAACTAAACCTGTCGTTAACCTGCTGACGGGGTCTGTGGGAGGTCCAGAACTAAACCTGTCATTCACCTGCTGACGTGGGTCTGTGGGAGGTCCAGAACTAAACCTGTCGTTAACCTGCTGACATGGGTCTGTGGGAGGTCCAGAACTAAACCTGTCGTTAACCTGCTGACATGGGTCTGTGGGAGGTCCAGAACTAAACCTGTCATTCACCTGCTGACGTGGGTCTGTGGGAGGTCCAGAACTAAACCTGTCGTTAACCTGCTGACGTGGGTCTGTGGGAGGTCCAGAACTAAACCTGTCATTCACCTGCTGACGTGGGTCTGTGGGAGGTCCAGAACTAAACCTGTCATTCACCTGCTGACGTGGGTCTGTGGGAGGTCCAGAACTAAACCTGTCGTTAACCTGCTGACGTGGGTCTGTGGGAGGTCCAGAACTAACCTGTCATTCACCTGCTGACGTGGGTCTGTGGGAGGTCCAGAACTAAACCTGTCATTCACCTGCTGACGTGGGTCTGTTGGAGGTCCAGAACTAACCTGTCATTCACCTGCTGACGTGGGTCTGTGGGAGGTCCACAACTAAACCTGTCATTCACCTGCTGACGTGGGTCTGTGGGAGGTCCAGAACTAAACCTGTCGTTAACCTGCTGACGTGGGTCCGTGGGAGGTCCAGAACTAAACCTGTCATTCACCTGCTGACGTGGGTCTGTGGGAGGTCCAGAACTAAACCTGTCGTTAACCTGCTGACGTGGGTCTGTGGAGGTCCAGAACTAAACCTGTCGTTAACCTGCTGACGTGGGTCTGTGGGAGGTCCAGAACTAAACCTGTCGTTAACCTGCTGACGTGGGTCTGTGGGAGGTCCAGAACTAAACCTGTCGTTAACCTGCTGAAGTGGGTCTGTGGGAGGTCCAGAACTAAACCTGTCGTTAACCTGCTGACGTGGGTCTGTGGGAGGTCCAGAACTAAACCTGTCGTTAACCTGCTGACGTGGGTCTGTGGGAGGTCCAGAACTAAACCTGTCATTCAACTAAACCTCAAAGAAACTTGCTTGAGATTAAACTACGTTCATATAGGCGTAGTGATTGGAGTTTAGGGAAATATAGGGACAAGTACCATCCATAAAGAAACCAGAAAGACTACAAAGAGACTGAAAACAACTACAAAGACACTACAGACGGCTACAAAGACACTAGAGACGGCTACAAAGACACTAGAGACAGCTACTAAGACACTAGAGACAGCTACTAAGACACTAGAGACGGCTACTAAGACACTAGAGACAGCTACTAAGACACTAGAGACGGCTACAAAGACACTAGAGACAGCTACTAAGACACTAGAGACGGCTACAAAGACACTAGAGACGGCTACTAAGACACTAGAGACGGCTACAAGACACTAAAGACGAGTGCAAAGTGGAAAAGCAGCTTTAAAGACACATAAAGAGAGTTACTCTGACTGCAGAGAGTCGGTTATTTCCTGTACACGATGGTGAACTGAGTAGTAACTGTAATATAAATATATATATATACTGTATATACTGTGTGAGGGTATATAAGGTCATTACCTCACACAGCTGATGCTCTGAGACAATCATCACGTTTATTTAAATTACATGACAGGACTTAATGGCATGTGACTCACTGAGAGGAGGGAAACCCAGTAAGGCTGCCAGGCTTTAAATAGTTCCTCTACTGTAAATGTGTGTTAGCTCAGCAGTTTGGAACATATTCAGACCACAAGCTGTGAGAAGTTATTCCAGCTGATAATAACACTTTAGATCATGGGGAAGTTTCTACAGCTGTGGATATTTACATATTTAAGAGACAGAAGTATAGGATACCGACTCGTAGATTATGGATGCTTACGTTAAGAAAAGTGTGAAGAAACGCTTATTTTGTATTGCTTATTCCACTAAGAAATAGCTGAACATCAGCAGGAGAGGACTCTTTAAAGTAGAGACACTACATACTGATATACACCCGAACATCAGCAGGAGAGGACTCTTTAAAGTAGAGACACTACATACTGATATACACATGAACATCAGCAGGAGAGCACTCTTTAAAGTAGAGACACTACATACTGATATACACCTGAACATCAGCAGGAGAGGACTCTTTAAAGTAAGACACTACATACTGATATACACCTGAACATCAGCAGGAGAGGACTCTTTAAAGTAGAGACACTACATACTGATATACACCTGAACATCAGCAGGAGAGGACTCTTTAAAGTAGAGACACTACATACTGATATACACCTTAACATCAGCAGGAGAGACTCTTTAAAGTAGAGACACTACATACTGATATACACATGAACATCAGCAGAGAGACTCTTTAAAGTAGAGACACTACATACTGATATACACCTGAACATCAGCAGGAGAGGACTCTTTAAAGTAGAGACACTACATACTGATATACACCTGAACATCAGCAGGAGAGCACTCTTTAAAGTAGAGACACTACATACTGATATACACCTGAACATCAGCAGGAGAGGACTCTTTAAAGTAGAGACACTACATACTGATATACACCTGAACATCAGCAGGAGAGGACTCTTTAAAGTAAGACACTACATACTGATATACACATGAACATCAGCAGGAGAGGACTCTTTAAATAGAGACACTACATACTGATATACACCTTAACATCAGCAGGAGAGGACTCTTTAAAGTAGAGACACTACATACTGATATACACATGAACATCAGCAGGAGGACTCTTTAAAGTAGAGACACTACATACTGATATACACCTGAACATCAGCAGGAGAGGACTCTTTAAAGTAGAGACACTACATACTGATATACACCTGAACATCAGCAGGAGAGCACTCTTTAAAGTAGAGACACTACATACTGATATACACCTGAACATCAGCAGGAGAGGACTCTTTAAAGTAGAGACACTACATACTGATATACACCTGAACATCAGCAGGAGAGGACTCTTTAAAGTAGACACTACATACTGATATACACCTGAACATCAGCAGGAGAGACTCTTTAAAGTAGAGACACTACATACTGATATACACCTGAACATCAGCAGGAGAGGACTCTTTAAAGTAGAGACACTACATACTGATATACACCTGAACATCAGCAGGAGGGGACTCTTTAAAGTAGAGACACTACATACTGATATACACCTGAACATCAGCAGGAGAGGACTCTTTAAAGTAGAGACACTACATACTGATATACACCTGACATCAGCAGGAGAGGACTCTTTAAAGTAGAGACACTACATACTGATATACTGAAACCTAATAAAGTGCAGACTCTCTGTCATGTGAGGAAACATATTTTCTGTGTCTGAAAATAAACGAGCCGATGTGCTCCTGATTAAAAGAAGGAATGTGACGAGACGGGAATAATTTCTCTGCTTCAGGCCGACACACCCAGGATCTGCAGCAGCATGCCGATAAGCACACACACACTTTACTACACACACACACACTCTATTACACACACACTTTACTACACACACACTTCTCAACTTTCTCAGGGTGTGTGAAGCACATTTGAAGCCATTGCACAGAAAAAAGGGTGCAACGATATTTGAGAAATACTCGGCTGTGCTTGTAAATTAATTCAAAGAAAGGTCAAATAAGTTCAGACTTTAAGAAGGAACTTACCTCTTAACATCTGATATGAAGCGTGATTAAGGTTTGTTTAATCATGTTTTAAAGTCCTGTTTTGAGGCTTATTATACATGATTAAAGTAACAAACTGACCCTGAGTCTGATTGTATTGTAAGGTTGTTTTTTATTCACTAGTTTTCTCAGATGAATCTTTAAAGAGATTTCATTACGTGTCACTTATTAGACGCTTTTATCCAAAGCGACTCACATACTCAATACTGTGGTCAATCCCACAGGAGCACTTTGGGGTGAAGTGTCTCAGGGACTCAACGACATGCTGACTGCAGTGGGGTTTGAACCTGAGACCCCTGATCCCAGAAGACAACAAATAACGCGGTTAACCCTGGAATAATCCCCTTAAACACCAATGATGTCAACTCTCTTCTTTATTATAACAGGTAAAGCAGGAGTGTGTATGCCTGAGTAAAGTCCCAAATTCATTGATGGATTAAAAGCTCCTTTCCCTTTAGCAGCTACACAACACAACGAGGACTAAAACAGAAACCAAAGCAGGTGTGAGAGGAATACACAGGAATTCAAACAATAGTCGTCCTTTAAACAACTCTTCAGTCGGTCATCATAAAGCGGCCGTCTTTATCTCTTTCTCAGGAAGGCGAGGCCTCACTACTGTGTGTGTGTGTGTGTGTGTGTGGGTGTGTGTGTGTGTGTTTTACTGCAGACTAAATGTACACAGCTGTCTGACACACAAGTGTGAGTCTCACTCAGAGAAACTACAGCGACTTGTTTTCAGTCTCAGGATGCTTCACTGGACACACACACACACACACACACACACACACACACACACACACACACACACACACACCCTGTGAATAACATATCGTCTGGTTTCACAGTTTCTGAGCTTCTCGTAAACTCTTCTCTCCAGATGTTTCTCTCGCTCTCGTTTCCTGACATTTAGGAATGCAGGCGGAGAAGTGAGACTGCCCTTTTCACACACACACACACACACACACACCCACCCACACACACACCCACACCCACACACCCACACCCACACCCACACACACACACACACACGAAAGTGTTCCAGTTTGAACTTGTCTGCCAGCTTAACTCAGGAGAATCTGCACACACTAAGATCTTTTTTAGGACTTTTGGAAACCACATTTAGTTTGTATTATATATATATTATTATTTACATTTTATACCATTTGATTTTGAGGTCACACTGAATGAAGATAAGTCCTAGAATCACTTTTAAACATTCAAGATTCAAAGAGACACAAAGAACATGCATGAATATATCTGTCTCATTTCATAATAACTATCAGTGATGCTGTTTGTGGATCAATACCATAGAACATGATATCATTGTATTACCATTCATTATTCAATATGTGTCTGTATTATTAAAGTTATATTGTGCTCCTAATATCAGGAACTATCTCCCAGAAACCTGCGACACTCACTTTATTTAAATAAAGACTTGCTTTAATTCTTACTTTCTAAACCGGTCTTATTGTTTCAGCTTGTTGTTGTTTACTCTCTGATGCCTGCCTCGTGTGAAGCACTTCAGAATGTGCTTCATTCATCAACGTGTTGCCTTTAAATGGTCATACTGTCCTTTTGGAAACTACTGCCATGCCTTATCTTCTGAGCGTAACTCTGTACACACCTTTATCTCTGCACTGATGTTTGATCTCACACACACAGCAAACAGGAAGTGTGTGTTCTCGATGCAGGAACATGTAACCTGGAACCGGTCCATCAGGATCTGCGTCACTCTTCATATTTCCCTGTCTTTATTTACATATCACACATTTACACATTCAAATGACTTCCAAAGAACATGTGTAAATCTTTAGATGATGACTCTCATGTACGCTTGCTTCTGTTAGCATCAAACGATAATGTAAACACTTTTCATCGTCCAACGTTTACACATTTCTGTGGTCATGATTCACCTTAAGTTTATAAGTTATACTTCTTATAGCTGTCTTTTTGCTTCGGTTCCAGCTTCTTAGATTTAAGGATGAGTTGCTTTTCGGTTCATCCCCAGGCTTCAGCTGAAGGAAATGTCATTTAAAACCAACTTTACACAAAATGCTCATTATTTCTGGTTCTTCTCTGCATTTAATGCGAGAGGTAAATGGTTCCTTTTGTTTTAAACGACTGTAAATCCTAAAAATGATTCATCACCGTTTACTTTGCATGTCTTAGCATTAAGGATAACACATGTAAGACTTAAGACTCATTTCATGCATTTTAATACCAAAGATAGCCCGTTTTCTTAGTGTGTGTATAGCAGGAACTATACGATCAGTAAAGCACCGACACGTCACTGAGCACTGAAAGATATTTATTAGAAAAGAGGAGCAAAGCATTTTTACAAGACGATCAGCAGCACTAAAGGCTACGATCAGGATTACCCTGCGATCAATAACAGGAGCTTCTATATCTGCAGCACAGGAGGAAACACTATATACACACACACACAGTTTAACATCAGGGACTCGTGGAGGTTTCGAGGCCCTTTCTGGACTTGAAGCTCTTGAGAGAAGATTTGAAGCGGGAGGCGTGTGGCGCAGTGGATAGAGCGTTGGTGTTGGATCAGGGGAGCACAGGTTCAAACCCCACTGCAGTCAGCATGTCGTTGTGTCCCCGAGACACTTCACCCCTAATTGCTCCTGTGGGGATTGCCCACAGTATTGAGTATGTAAGTCGCTTTGGATAAAAGCCTCTAATAAGTAACATGTAATGAAGCGAGAGGTTTTTTGACGGGATATTCACTGAAGCCGAGGGAACAGCATGAGGTCTGGACTACAAAACAAACTGCGAGTGCAGAGGTGCATTGTGGGGCTGAGGGACCTTCACCCAACTGGCCCTTTTGACTTCTATTCTGTTATTTACTGCACTACTTTAATTGTTTTATGTCTTGTATATATTTACGTTGCATTGTTGGAGGAGCCTGGGACTTCTGTATCTTCTGAGGAACCCTTTGGATGTAACGATGGATATAAAAGCCGGCCCCTCTTCACGGAGCCTTGCTCTTGTTCCGGCGCCTGCGGACCTCCTCCATCAGCTCCTTCAGGTAATTTATCTCCCTGCTGATGGCCTCCGCTCTCTCCTCCAGAGCTTCGTTCTTCTTCATCAGCTCCTCGCACTCCTCGCTCACAAGGTCCTGCTCCACCCGCTTCTTCTGCCGGTAACGAGTGGCCGCCGTCTTGTTCTGCTCCATCTTCTTCAGCTTCTTCTCCACCACTTTGGGAGCGCCGGAAACCGATTTCATTTTGATGGAGATGGAGGAGGAAGGTTCTGGTTTTTTAGAGTACGGTTTGGTCCTGGAGGAAGAGGGAAGCGTTGGAGATGGAGGAGAAGAAAGGAGGCGAGGGGGGAGTCGGTGAAGGACTCGATGCCTGAGTCGCTCTCACAGTCGCTGGATGGAGGAGAGGTTTTGATTGGCTGATCGGGGAGAGCATTCACTACCAATATGTGGCCTGAGGGGGGAGGAGGGGGAGTAAAACGGGGGAGGAGAGGACATCCAGGACGTCCCCTTCACTCCCCAGTTCCAGGGTGACAGCAGGGGAGGGGGGCTCGGATTTCAGCACCACCTCCTTATCCTCTTTAACCTCCTCCTCCAGGGGGAGATCCAGAGGGAGAGGGAGGGAGGAGTGGAAGGCGTCCAGGTCCAGGTCCATGTGGGGGTCCAGGGAGGCCAGCAGCTCCTCGGGGGAGTCGTCAGAGCCAATCAGAGACTCTAGGTCCAACTCACTCAGGTTCATTTTCTCCGACATCCAGTCCATGCCAGCGAACGCATCGTCTGCCGAGAGAGAGGAGAGTCCTTTAGTTTATATACATAACCACATGAATATCAGTGTTAGCCGACGTTTAAGACTATTTCAACCTTTTTAGGAAATGACCCGCAGAAAACCAATCTATGAAATAACAAACACTGATTTGACCGGCGTCTTAGATGATTGATCACTGAAATGATAAAGTGCTGGAATCTGTTTGACATTCAATAATGACCTCAAACGTTAATTACAATGTGAGTCTCACACCCGTTGACTTTAACAGACGCCAAGAACCACAATCATTACGACACACACACACAGAGAGAGACACACACACACACACAGAGAGAGACACAGAAAGACACACACAGAGAGAGACACAGAGAGAAAGACACACACACACACACACACACACACACACACAGAGAGAGAAAGACACAGAGACACACACACACACACAGAGAGAGACACAGAAAGACACACACACAGAGCGAGACACAGAGAGAAAGACACACACACACACACACAGAGAGAGAAGACACACAGAGAGACACACACACACACACTAACCAATGACTGTTGTTCAAACCAAACACACACCTACTCATTACCGAGGCCCGTCATTGTGTCTGAACTCAGTTTGTACCACGACCTTCAAAAGACTCAGATGGAGGAATGACCCGAAAGAGAGGGACAGTGACCTTGAGAGCAATTAGCTTTACCATCTGGAGACACCGTTAAACCTTTAGGAGATTTACTGACACCAAACAGCCCGTAAAACATTCACAAGTCTCCTCTCAGCGCGGCTTTCAATGATTTCCACATTACAGCTCACTGAAGGAGAGAGTTTCTAACCTTACTTTTAAACCAGCTTTAATTTAGGTAATGATTAACCCATCTCTAATCACAGTCTCCGTTTATGGACTTCAGTGCTACTAATCTTCTGTTGCCTTTGGTTTTTGTTTGTTAGGAATTAGGTCTAAAACAACGTAAGGAAGGTTACATTCAAGACTTTTCCTAATTTAATACAAGACCACTTTATAGCTATCTGGATCCCATATTGTGAGATCATCTTTTTTTTTATTCCACAATTTTAGTTAAACATGTTATTTCAATATTGTCTTTATAAACAGAACCCAATTTCCCCACTAGAATAAATGGAGTATTCTGCCTTTTAAACAGGAGTGTTGAAATTAATCGTTTCTACGATGCATCGTGATGCGGACGATTCTGCATCGATGCAGGGACAGAACATCATCGATTATAGCATAGTAACGTTGCTTCCTGATTCACGAATATCAAATCGGTCGGTGACGCAGAGATCAGGGAACAGACGTGACAGCGGCTCCACACACAGAGCAGTCTGCTTTATCCACCAACACAGAACCAACAGCAGAAGGACCCGCTCTGAATCAGTCCGTGTCGCTGCGGCTCAGACACACATCGATTTATGTTTTTCAAAAACACTCGTTGTCGTCATGTCAGGTTTTTGGTGGATTTAATCAAGTCTTGGATTGCAGAGCATGAATTTCCTCTTGCTATTTTCAGATGATATACGTGTGTAAAGTTTGTGAAGGGAAAGCTTCGGCGATCACCGTCTCCTCTGCTGCTCCAAACCCCGCCCCCTAGTTTGTGTATGCTGTTGTAAATACTCCTGTTGTCTGCTGTGTTCAGACTCAAGTCATGTGACGCCACATTCAGGACCTTCAGTGTCCTTTTTTAACAGAAGGCCGTTGCTAGAAGCTGCAGCTAGACTGCAGAAGCATTAGTTTTTGAGGATGGAACAATTTCACACACAGATATAGGGAGCTAGACCTATACAATTGGTTTATAATTTAATGTCAAGACATTTATGTTATTGATTTCTGACGCACTTTCTAAATAATAAAGAGAGTTCATATTTATTTACTGCATGTATTCATTGATGAAAAAGAAGCCATGTGCAGTAATATAGAAAATTGAGGATGCAACGCATTGTTATGCATCGTGATATCGAATCGTGAGACCAGTGAAGATGCACAGCCCTACTTTTGAACACTTCTTAAATATTGATGGAAGTCATTTTAACACAAACTAAGAAGACTTTGAGTATCCGGGGAAACCTTGAAGAGTATTTACTCTAAATATACAGAAAAATGGTCTCTCACCGCTGCAGTGCTCTGCTCCTGTCAGGGCGTAGAGCAGCCAGGGGAGGGGGTCCTCGGAGGCTTTGGTTCCCAGGAACAGGAGGGGTGGGAGGGGGGAGGAGGGGAGGAGGAAGAGGAGGAGAAAGAGAGGGGGGGCGAAGCTGGAGCTTTCCCTCTAGAAGAGCAGGAGGGAGAGAGAGCTTCTTCATCTTCATCGTCCAGAAGGGGCCCCATGGGGTCAGCCGTCAGAACGAGGGCCCTGTGGACGAGGGGCCGTTAACATCTTACTTTGTGAACAATATATTGATTTAGTTTGTCGAGCACATGCTGCCTGGTGCTCAGCTGGAGTTTTACTATTACAACTTTGAGACTACTCGGGGACAGTTTCATCCCACAGGCCACAAGACTGTTCAACACCTGAACTAAGAACATCCATAACATTCATCTGGTTACAACTTATATATATCAATATTCCAATTACTTGTATATAGACTATTCTGCACTATTTCTATTGTATCTGTTTTATTGTGTTGCTCAACTAGGGCCGCTCGATTATGGCAAAAATCATAATCTCGATTATTTGGGTCAATAATTGATATCAAGATTATTAAAAACGATTGTCCATTTACTTTGAAAACATCCATTTATTGAAAAAAAAAAGATCTGAACAGTATGTTTTTAACAGTTGATTACCCTGAACTTTAAGTATAATTCAACTGAAAAACCAATTTAAAAATAATCGTTTTATTTCGATGACGTTGTTTTCAATGAAAACCTGAGGCTCCTCCAACGAGCGACACAATAAAACAGATACAATAGTGCAGGTAAATAAAACACACTTCCCAGCTTGTTACCCAAACTAAAGGCTCAGTATAAATGAGTGTCTTTGTGGAAACGACACTAACCTAAGTACAGGGCCTCCACGTCCTCCAAGGCCAGGCAGAGCGTCATCGCGGCTGCTCGGGGTTTTCAGGGAGAATAGAAATAAAAACGAGTCCGATATCGAGTCGAGGCGGTCGGGCCTGCTGTCGACGGCAGCAAAGCTGAGGGTGATTGCCGAGAGAGACCTGGGGGGAAAAGGGAAATGTTGTATACATCGTTTTAGATTAGCAACCCCACACTTTAAAAGTTATTTTAGTCTTTATTATTTATCTACCTTTATATTATTTTATTATTTTATAGGTCTTAATCTTTTTATTTGTATTTCTGTTGTACCTGTTGGGAAATATTTTCAAAGGTCCATAACTTTGACCCAGTTGATCAGTTCAGGCTGTCCTGACTGAGCACACGCAGCTGTAGCCTTGGCTGCTGTGCTCTCAGTGTCTCCCTGCTCCTGCCTGTTGGCGTCAGCTGATAGAGCTGTTATGCTTCTATCTTGTTATGCTTCTATCTTGTTATGCACAATGTTGATTACTCTCTCTGAACTAGCTAAATACACGGGTCTGGGGGAGAGTTCTTCAGAATTGACGTGGCAACTCTACCGTAAGTCAGAACCTCTGACTCTTTGACTTGTTTTGTGAATTCTCCGGCCGAAGCTCCAAATAAACCCATCAGTGTTTGACATCAAAGCTCCAGCTCTCCCCGTGTCTCCTTCCTGAGTCGGTGACTCCTCCTGCATTGCTACACAGAAGTTTCTCCCACAGTACCGATATGTTCACTTTGTTTTTACATGTTATATTATTGCATCGACTCTTGCATCTTATCTGTCGGAGAGAAATCATTATTTATTTTATTTGTATTATTGCACCTTTTACCTCCTTGTGTCTCTTAACCTGATCAAATGTTATATTCTGCTGCATGGACCTTTAAAGTTCTTAACAAATGATCTGAGGGGAATTTCTTGTGTGTTTTTAACTTGTGACGTGTCATCTTGTAAAGCGCTTTGAGCTGCACGTGCTGTGTGAAAAGTGCTGTATAAATAAAGCTTTTTTAAGTGTGCACTTTATGGACTTTTGTTTATCTGCAAAGATGATCATATTTATCTCATCTGCACAATGAATACTTTTGGTACTTTAAGTATATTTGATGCTAATACTTTAGTACTTTTACTTGAGTAACATTTTGAATGCAGACTTTTACTGTAACAGAGTATTCCTACACTCTGGTACTTCTACTTTACTCAGGTACCAGATCTGAGTACTTCTCCTTTTACTCAAGTACAAGGTCTGAGTACTTCTACTTTTACTCAAGTACAAGGTCTGAGTACTTCTACATTTACTCAAGTACAAGGTCTGAATACTTCTACTCAAGTACAAGGTCTGAGTACTTCTACATTTACTCAAGTACAAGGTCTGAGTACTTCTACTTTTACTCAAGTACAAGGTCTGAGTACTTCTACATTTACTCAAGTACAAGGTCTGAGTACTTCTACTTTTACTCAAGTACAAGGTCTGAGTACTTCTACTTTTACTCAAGTACAAGGTCTGAGTACTTCTACATTTACTCAAGTACAGGATCTGAGTACTTCTACTTTTATCAAGTACAAGGTCTGAATACTTCTACTTTTACTCAAGTACAAGGTCTGAGTACTTCTACATTTACTCAAGTACAAGATCTGAGTACTTCTCCTTTTACTCAAGTACAAGATCTGAGTACTTCTACTTTACTCAAGTACAAGGTCTGAGTACTTCTACATTTACTCAAGTACAAGATCTGAGTACTTCTCCTTTTACTCAATTACAAGATCTGAGTACTTCTCCTTTTACTCAAGTACAGGATCTGAGTACTTCGACTTTTATTCAAGTACAAGGTCTGAGTACTTCTACTTTTACTCAAGTACAAGGTCTGAGTACTTCTACATTTACTCAAGTACAAGATCTGAGTCCTTCTCCTTTTACTCAAGTACATGATCCGAGTACTTCTACTTTTACTCAAGTACAGATCTGAGTACTTCTCCCTCCTCTGGTCTCGTTAATGCTGTTAGCATGTGGGGGGATGGGAGGCTAATTATGGGCTAATCCGTTCCTCTGAGGTGACAAAGCTGTGTAGAAAAGAAGAAACGCCCCGCCCTCCACCGGGGGATAACATTGCCTAATTTGGTCATGCTCTAGCTAGTAGCCCAGCCCACCTCATACGTCACGGCAAGATATGGGAGGATAACCGCCATTTTCACAACAGAGCAGGAAAGACAAAAAAATACAGCGCGCCATTTTGGACACGCCACGTTGTCATTTGTTCATTATTCAAAAATTACTTGTGTTTAAAATCACTCAAACTGTGTTTTAAATGTGGAATATAACTTCAAATAGGGAGGTTTGACAGTTTAATGTATAGCGAGACGACCGTTAAAGCCTGTCTCGCGAGCGTTCTAACTCCAACTGACAGTTTGTGTAATTTGACACCGACACTCAAAAACAGGAAATATCCACAACATTAATGTCAATATTATTACTTATATTTCCCCTAAATATTTAAATAATTATATCACAAAAGATAGAAACCTCTGCTTTTTATTTACCCTCGATTGTTTCTCACACCACGGATTACATTTAGATTTAAATATAAATGCTCCTTTTGTAATTCGGATATTTAAAAATTAGAACATCTTTTCTTATAATTTATTTTTATTCTTTTCAAATATGTCGGGATGCTTTCCCGTATTTAGTTGACTTATGAGCAAAACATCCCAGTCTTAACATATGATAGTATAAGATATGGCATTGAATAACAAACAAACATTAATAATTTGATTATATTGGCAAGATATTTTATACACAAATGTCACTTTCTCAAAATGTCCCCAGTATTTATTGATTTTCCTAAGAACATTAAATTCTACAGTTAAATTGTACAAAAAACGTATAAAAGCACAACAACTTTACACATTTCTTAACACCTTTAAACAGTTTTTAACAAGGCAGATTCCTCGTTGTGTAAAAACCAAGTTATAATAATAAATACAAGAGAAATACTTCCGGCGTGTTGACAGAAATAGCATCTGTTCTAACTTCAACTGACAGTTTGTAATTTGATACTGACAGTCACAACTGCAAATATAAATGAAGATATCAAGAGGAATACTTACGCCATTTTGCCAGAAATAGCCAATGCACTTTGCCTTTGCACTGCCGGGTTAATGCCGATGCAGGAGAGCCACTGCACGCCGTTAAAATGCCATGTTAGCGGGGATAAATTTCACTGAGGGTCGGCGTTCACGTTTAAATCTGAATTAACGAAGAGGGTCGGTGTTTGCGTTTCAATCTGGAGAACAGAGTGGACGAGGTGGAGGGAGTCACGCTAATTTATATAGAGCCGAAGCACCGCCGGGTGTATTCCTCGCGCGGTATCAGTCCGCGGGAAGCGCTTGATTTCAGTGACAGCGCAGCCGAGCAGTTGAATCAGTTGACACAAACAATGAATAATAAACGAAATAAAACAAAAGATAAAAAAAGAAGTTATTTAAATGAACAGAAGAACATTTGAGAAAAAAAGTCCAATAAAAAGAGGGTTTGCCTGCTGATGGTGAAGCATTTCTTATTTTAATTCATGTTTAACTCTTTAGCACACTTTTCACAGGGCAGATAACACAAACACACCACTTGACGCATCACGAGTCTGGCCTGTGATTGGTTGGATTCATTACGTCTACACGGCTGACAAAATAGATCCATATGGAGCTTTAAACCTACGCGAGGGCTCCCTTACCTCAAACGTAGGTCAAATGCAAAATGTAAACATTGGGAATAAAGGGCTAAAGACGGACTTTAGGAGAGGTTTTATTCCTAACATTGACTCTTATTTTACATTTCATGTCCTAAAAGAGCTTTTCTGTTTATAATATGTAACGAAAATGCAAAGAAAGAATATTAAATAATCATTTATTTGTTTTATTCCAAATTAAACAGGTCTTAAGCATAATGTATTCTATTCAAATTAACAGATAAACTAAACATAAGAAGACTATATTGTATTATATTTAGTTCTACCTCCAAATGTGTGTGTATATTTGTGTCTATGTATGTGTGTCTCTACTTTAAAGAGTCCTCTCCTGCTGATGTTCAGGTGTATATCAGTATGCAGTGTCTCTACTTTAAAGAGTCCTCTCCTGCTGATGTTCAGGTGTATATCAGTATGTAGTGACTCTACTTTAAAGAGTCCTCTCCTGCTGATGTTCAGGTGTATATCAGTATAGTGTCTCTACTTTAAAGAGTTCTCTCCTGCTGATGTTCAGGTGTATATTAGTGTCTCTACTTTAAAGATTCCCTCCTGCTGATGTTCAGGTGTATATCAGTATGTAGTGTCTCTACTTTAAAGAGTCCTCTCCTGCTGATGTTCAGGTGTATATCAGTATGTAGTGTCTCTACTTTAAAGAGTCCTCTCCTGCTGATGTTCAGGTGTATATCAGTATGTAGTGTCTCTACTTTAAAGAGTCCTCTCCTGCTGATGTTCAGGTGTATATCAGTATTTAGAGTCTCTACTTTAAAGAGTCCTCTCCTGCTGATATTCAGGTGTATATCAGTATGTAGTGTCTCTACTTTAAAGAGTCCTCTCCTGCTGATGTTCAGGTGTATATCAGTATGTAGTGTCTCTACTTTAAAGAGTCCTCTCGCTGATGTTCAGGTGTATACAGTATGTAGTGTCTCTACTTTAAAGAGTCCTCTCCTGCTGATGTTCAGGTGTATATCAGTATGTAGTGTCTCTACTTTAAAGTCCTCTCCTGCTGATGTTCAGGTGTATATCAGTATGTGTGTCTCTACTTTAAAGAGTCCTCTCCTGCTGATGTTCAGGTGTATATCAGTATGTAGTGTCTCTACTTTAAAGAGTCCTCTCCTGCTGATGTTCAGGTGTATATCAGTATGTAGTGTCTTACTTTAAAGAGTCCTCTCCTGCTGATGTTCATGTTTATCAGTTTGTAGTGTCTCTACTTTAAAGAGTCCTCTCTGCTGATGTTCAGGTGTATATCAGTATGTAGTGTCTCTACTTTAAAGAGTCCTCTCCTGCTGATGTTCAGGTGTATATCAGTATGTAGTGTCTCTACTTTAAAGAGTCCTCTCCTGCTGATGTTCAGGTGTATATCTATGTAGTGTCTCTACTTTAAAGAGTCCTCTCCTGCTGATGTTCAGGTGTATATCAGTATGTAGTGTCTCTACTTTAAAGAGTCCTCTCCTGCTGATGTTCAGGTGTTTATCAGTATGTAGTGTCTCTACTTTAAAGAGTCCTCTCCTGCTGATGTTCAGTGTATATCAGTATGTAGTGTCTCTACTTTAAAGAGTCCTCTCTGCTGATGTTCAGGTGTATATCAGTATGTAGTGTCTCTACTTTAAAGAGTCCTCTCCTGCTGATGTTCAGGTGTATATCATTATGTAGTGTCTCTACTTTAAAGATGTATGTATATATTTGTATTCTCTGGGATAGTAGAAACTACATTTCGATCTGTGTAACACAAAAAGAGGAATTGACAATAAAGATATCAAACCGTCAAAGGAAGTATTTTATGGAATAACTTTAAAAGTGAAATTCAAACGCACTCATAGATTAAAAGCATTATTTAATGATCAAAAACATATACAGCTGAGTTTATATAAGAGGGTGTACAGGAGTTTTGGTTGGTCTATTTAATAAGGTGTCTAAACCTGATGAACCGGGCTGTGTCGCCCCCTGGCGTTCATCTGGAGATATTACACTATGTCCCACTTCAGAACAGAAGATGTATGAGAAGATAATCACTTCATTTAGATATATAAGAGCACATTGAGTAAAACCTTTCATGCAGAAAGGTACAGAGACCTTATATCTATATAACATATTCAATATATATATATCAAGGCCACAATTTACAGATTTTGAGCATGAATTTAAAATTGGTCCTCTCAATTAAATACTTTGTGTGCAAAATATAGTAATTAATATAGTATTTAAGGCAAATAATTAATACAATCGGATCAATGGTTTGATTAATTTGTGCAAAAGATCAGTGCAAATGTTATGTTTGTATAATTATTGTATGCTAGCTCGTGTTTTATTTCAATACTTGTATTCGATTTTATTTTAGGTTTAAGGGGAGATGGAGTTTAACCTGGGATATAGTTTAGCCAATTGAATTCAATGTCTTAAGTCTATAGACATGTATTCGTTTTTATTTAATTTAGTCCTAGTATGAAGCGTCTTTGATGGAAATCTATTCCCAGGATAAATAGTTTTCAGATTCAGATTAAAGAACCACATTGCCCCACGCAGCAGCTAAATACACAAGATGTGTCAACAGTGGTGTCTGTATGTAAGTATAAGACTTTCTAAATATGCAAATTAAGTCTGTATCTGTTACTCTGCTGCACAGTAACCTTGCCCCTCTTGTTTGTTTGTTTGTTTGTTTGTTTGTTTGTTTGTTTGTTTGTTCACCATGTAAAGCAGGCTTGGGTCCCTTGAAAGGCGCTATAAAATGTAATAGAGAGGGTTTGTGACGAGTCCTGAAACCCGGAAGTGAGTCAGCATTTCACCACTTCCTGTTACCTCGTCTCAGAGCCAATGGGATCTCTCCATAGGATCTTTGAAAATATCTGAACTAAGGTCTGTGGTTGAGACACATTGAAGAGACGGATCACGTTTTGTTCTACGACATTAAATCCATCAGCAGTGACCCCACTGGTGATTTCTGAAGAGTTGACGTGTCTGAAAAACGATGGTTGTTACCAAGTGGCTGAATAGGACTACAGAAGTTGTGGAGGCCGTTGTACGTCATTACGCCGAACACGTGAACACTCCTCTAAGTTAGTTTGCCCTGTTCTGCTTGAAGCAAGTACCTGCCTCCTGCAAAGTGTTCAAACAAACGCTTCAACTCGTTCCATTTAGAATCTGTATGTTTGAATATGGATCTGAAGTTGGCGTGACGTTGAAGTCGTGCTGCTGGACTCGGCTGTAGTTCCTTTATAGCATAACGTTAGCATTTGCTTCTGGCCATTAGATTTATGATTAGAACATTATAAAAGTAGGGTAGACATGTGGAGATTATCCTGAACAAAACGTGCATTTATCAAACAGGTTCGTTTTCCACAGATGTTATTTCCAGCTTTTTCCAAAATCCTGTGGAGAAATCCCGTTGCTTTTTTGTCGAGGGAACCAGCTTACTTCCGGGTAAATACGTCATCCCTGCACCGCTCTATCTATTATTAATATTAATATAATATTATTATTTATTATTATTATATTAAATTGTATCTGTTACTCTGCTGCACAGTAACCCTTGAATAGGTCGTAGAGTTCGTCCAGGCCTCTGTTCAGCTCCTCTGTCAGTTTCCGGATCTTTGTGGCCAGCCCCGACTCCAGGACCTGCTTCTTCTTCTGCTTCTTCTTCTGCTGCTTCTTTTCGGCAAATTGGAGGTCCATGCCGAGGGCCAGACCCTCCATCAGCCCAGAGGCATGGCTGTGTGCCTCGAGGGCCAGAGCTCTGACCCCCGCGGAGGCTGTGAGCGTCACCATGCTGGCTGTGCTCTCCCCCCCCCTGAGAGGCCTCGCTGAGGGAGGGGAGGCCGTGCTGCTGCAGATGATCCATGCCCTGCTGGATGAAGTTCAGGCTCTCCTGCAGCTTCCCCATGATCTGCTGGAACTCCTCGAAGGTCTTATTGATCTTCTTCTTGCCCTGATCCACGTTCGCCTGCAGGAAAAAAAGACAGCAGCTTTAAAGGTCTCCTATTATACCATTTGTTAGGCATATATTGTAGGATATATAAAATGTGTAAAGAAACGTGTCTATGAAGTGTTTTGCTGAAAATACCAAACAGATCATTCTAGCTCATATCCCTCTATTTCAGCCCTGTTACTAAAGTGCTGATTCTGGGTGGTGATGTGAAGTCATGTGACCCTGCTGTAGTTCCTTTATAGCTCAACATTAGCCGCCTTTAGATTAGCGGTCGTGAAGTCATGTGACCATGCTGTAGTTCCTTTATAGCTCAACATTAGCCGCCTTTAGCTTAGCGGTCGTGAAGTCATGTGACCGTGCTGTAGTTCCTTTATAGCCCAACATTAGCCACCTTTAGCTTAGCGGTGGTGACGTGAAGTCATGTGACCATGCTGTAGTTCCTTTATAGCCCAACATTAGCCACCTTTAGCTTAGCGGTGTGAAGTCATGTGACTGTGCTGTAGTTCCTTTATAGCCCAAATTAGCCTCCTTTAGCTTAGCTGGTGTGTGAAGTCATGTAACCGTGCTGTAGTTCCTTTATAGCCCAACATTAGCTTCCTTTAGCTTAGCGGTGGTGACGTGAAGTCATGTGCCTGTGCTGTAGTTCCTTTATAGCCCATTAGCCCCTTTAGCTTAGCGGTGGGACGTGAAGTCATGTGACCGTGCTGTAGTTCCTTTATAGCCAACATTAGCCACCTTTAGCTTAGCGGTGGTGACGTGAAGTCATGTGACCGTGCTGTAGTTCCTTTATAGCCCAACATTAGCCACCTTTAGCTTAGCGGTCGTGAAGTCATGTGACCGTGCTGTAGTTCCTTTATAGCCCACATTAGCTCCTTTAGCTTAGCGGTGGTGACGTGAAGTCATGTGCCGTGCTGTAGTTCCTTTATAGCCCATTATTAGCCTCCTTTAGCTTAGCGGTGGTGACGTGAAGTCATGTGACCGTGCTGTAGTTCCTTTATAGCCCAACATTAGCCACCTTTAGCTTAGGTGGTGACGTGAAGTCATGTGACCGTGCTGTAGTTCCTTTATAGCCCAACATTAGCCTCCTTTAGCTTAGCGGTGGTGTCTTAAAAAACGCATACATAAAAGAAGCTAAATAAGACTAATAAAGGTCCTCACGTAAACACGAGATTATCCATCTAAACAAAACGTGCAAGTATTATAAACTAAAATCACATGGACGAATCCCATTGGTCTAGGGAGATGCTGCCTTCAGGCGTTGTCTGTATTTGGGAGAGTTTCTGGTCACCTTGTGTGCGATGGCGGCAGAGGCTCCGGTGATCCCCCCGCTGCCATCACCCCGGCGCCGGCGACCGTCAGCAGCAGCGAGGCCCCCGCGGTGAAGGGAGCCAGAGCGACACCTGCAACTGCTGCCACCCCCCCCAGCGCTGATGTCGCTCCGCCTGTGATGCCCGCTATCTTTGTCCCCTTTGACACCTGCAACAAAATTAAATGTAGGAATAGAATACAAAAATTAAAAAACTAAAGAATAAAAGTAAAATGAAAAAATTTAAGAATTAAAACATTGAAATAATTTAAAGTAAAAAGTAAAAAATGAAAAAAGAATTACCAATGAAAAAAATACAAATTGAAAAAAGTTAAAAAATGTAAGAATTAATCAAATGTAAGAATACAAAACTTAAAAGTACAAATAAAAAAATTGTAAGAATTAAAAAGTTAAAATTACAAAAAAATTAAAAAAACATAACAACAAAATAATAAAAAGTAAACATTTACATAAAATAGTTATGTTAATGTCAATAATGAACTGGAGAAGTTTCATGGTGATATCTGATAGTCACAGTTTTTACCTTCACCACCTGCAGTGTGCACAACATGTATTTGAACAGATGTTTTCTGGTTACCTTGTCTAAGTTGTCCGCGATGCAGAGCAGCTCCTGGGTGTGTTTGTTCAGAGTTTTTCCGTGTTCAGAAAACAGGAGGATGAAACGCTGGATAGCTTTATACAGATTTTCAGCTTGAGCTTTGATGATCCTGCCAATAATCAGATTAGTACTGTAAAAAAGTCTAAAACAAGCGTTTATGACACTTACACGTTTAGTTCAGCAGGATAATCTCCACATATTAACACCTCTTCATGATTTCTGAAAGTAAAAAGCTAACATTGGGCTATAAAGGAACTACAGCACGGTCACATGACTTCACGTCACCACCGCTAAGCTAAAGGAGGCTAATGTTGGGCTATAAAGGACTACCGCACGGTCACATGACTTCACGTCACCACCGCTAAGCTAAAGGTGGCTAATGTTGGGCTATAAAGGAACTACAGCACGGTCACATGACTTCAGGTCACCACCGCTAAGCTAAAGGAGGCTAATGTTGGGCTATAAAGGAACTACAGCACGGTCACATGACTTCACGTCAACACCGCTAAGCTAAAGGTGGCTAATGTTGGGCTATAAAGGAACTACAGCACGGTCACATGACTTCACGTCACCACCGCTAAGCTAAAGGAGGCTAATGTTGGGCTATAAAGGAAACTACCGCACGGTCACATGACTTCACGTCAACACCGCTAAGCTAAAGGTGGCTAATGTTGGGCTATAAAGGAACTACAGCACGGTCACATGACTTCACGTCCACCGCTAAGCTAAAGGTGGCTAATGTTGGGTTATAAAGGAACTACAGCACGTCACATGACTTCACGTCACCACCGCTAAGCTAAAGGTGGCTAATGTTGGGCTATAAAGGAACTACAGCACGGTCACATGACTTCACGTCACCACCGCTAAGCTAAAGGTGGCTAATGTTGGGCTATAAAGGAACTACAGCACGGTCACATGACTTCACGTCACCACCGCTAAGCTAAAGGAGGCTAATGTTGAGCTATAAAGGAACTACAGCACGGTCATATGACTTCACGTCACCACCGCTAAGCTAAAGGCGGCTAATGTTGGGCTAAAGGAACTACAGCACGGTCATATGACTTCACGTCACCACCGCTAAGCTAAAGGGGCTAATGTTGGGCTATAAAGGAACTACAGCACGGTCACATGACTTCACGTCACCACCGCTAAGCTAAAGGAGGCTAATGTTGAGCTATAAAGGAACTACAGCACGGTCATATGACTTCACGTCACCACCGCTAAGCTAAAGGCGGCTAATGTTGGGCTATAAAGGAACTACAGCACGGTCACATGACTTCACGTCACCACCGCTAAGCTAAAGGCGGCTATGTTGGGCTATAAAGGAACTACAGCACGGTCACATGACTTCACGTCACCACCGCTAAGCTAAAGGTGGCTAACGTTGGGCTTTAAAGGAATTTATGTACTTACTTTGTCTCCTTCGCTCCTTTAAGTTCTCTCAACAGATCTGTCCAGGCTGTAAGTCAATGAAACTGTACTTTAGAAAATGTAACACAGCCTCCTTTGTTATTTGGTTTTAGTAACCTGAGTGTTGCTCCCACTGTCAGCTGGAGTTGTGGAGCCCTTTGAGGCGGCAGCGGAGGAGGTTGGGATCTACAGTTTACAGTTTCAGTCACTGAGAAAATGAAAATCTAGCTTTATTAATACAAAAATCTCCCGGTGTTGATGTTTTGCGGGAAGTTCTTTGAATTGCCAACAGTTAAATATATAGATTTTGCAACAGAAAATAAGAAGTAAACGTTACCTTCACTATTTCCATGTACTCATTTTCTACTGCATGTTTCTTGATGGTCCATCTCTTTGGAGCGACGGGCGGAGGAGTCACACCTCGCTGACGACAAAAGAAATACGTATGAATTCATGCCGTTGCTGCTCAATATGTGACGTTTTTAAATAATACATACATTTTTTGGATATGTCAAATATTTAAATACATTCAAGGCACTTGTTTTATCCCCAGGGGTAATTTGTAGAGAAGTACAGTAACACAAATATTTAAAAAGTAACTGTATTATGATAATAAGTGTCCGGACCAAAGAAGACCTTGTTTGGTGATTGGTATTTTAAGTATAAATACTAATACACACACAAAATATATTTTTTAATTTGAACTGTGTACTTTATTAAAGATGATATTATACACTATTATTATTCATAACAATAATCACAAACATATATAATTAAAATAAATAACTGTACATGTGTGGTTTTGTGCTCCTGATGTTTCCACATGAATGATCAAATAAAATACATTATTATTATTTTATTAATATTAATAATAGTAAAAACGATATAATAATACAATAAAAAAATGTAAATCATAAAAATAATACAATAATGAAGAATTAAAACATAGAAATAATTAAAAGTAAAAATTGACAAAAGGAAAAAAAATGAAAAATGTAAAAGTGAAAAGTAAAAAATGTTAGAAATATAAATAATAGAAAATAAATAGAAAAAAATTAAGAATTAAAAAAAATGAATGAATACAAATTGAAAAAAGTAAAAAATGTAAGAAGAAAATAAAATATTAAATATAATAATAAAGTGTTTCCTCTGACCTCGGCTCTGGTCGGAGACTTTTCCGGCTCGTTTTCCGGCTCCTTGTCCTCACTTTTATCTGAAGGGAGGACCTTTCTCCTCGGGGCGGGAACAGGACGAGTTATCTGCAGAAGAATAAATAAAAGAAATGCTTCATAAAACATTTATTTTACAAAACTGCATTTTTCAACCACTGTCGATGTTAAGGAAGTTTAGTATTAAGATATTTAGAAATCTCTTAAATCAGGCCTTGTGAACTTTGTACATTTCTTTTTAAAGCATCTTGTTACGTGCCGTAGTGGGTGCCGTGTTGCGTGTCTCTCTCTCCCTCTCTCCCCTGATTGACTCCCTCCAGGAGCAGCCTCTCCCTCAGGTGCTCCCAATCCCCAATCAGGGCCTCCATAAAGGACCTGAGGAAGGCTGCAGTCTCTCTCTCCTCCTCTGGCTGTGTGTGCAGCATGTGTGCTGTAGTGTCTCTGTGTGAGGCCTGCTAGTTTAACCTGTGTTCTGCTAATTGTTAGGAGAAGTGCTCCAGTGTGTCGTTGTGTATTGTTTTACTTTAGTCACTTTCTTTTAGGAGAAAGTTGTTCTGAGTTTACCTTACGTTTACTTTGCAAACTGCTGGTGAGCCCTCTTTACTTTTGGATTATTAAACCTTGTGGCTTCAGCACTCAGTTTCCTCTTTCTTTCTCTCTCCCGGTTATTTTATATTTTGTTGCTTCCCTTTGTACCTCTAGTCCAGGAGGGAACGTAACTATCTTCTTTGCTGATTTTTTCAAATACATGTTTGTGTTGTGAGAAAAACATCAACATGAAACTGACAGTATCATCTGCGTGAAGACGTGAAGGAATCCTGTAAATCTCGTCAGACGTGATTTTAACCACCTCGTTACTTTTAGCCTCTGATTTAATGCTTTCACTTTTACTTTGACTAAAAGCATTCACTAGTTTTGCAACAGATTACTGCACACAATGATTTACAATGATTTTGGTTTTCATATTTTATTCCAATTCTATTTCTACCATTTCAATCCCATTCAATGCCGTATTTTACTATATTTTTCATATAGTTTTTATGTTATTATAGTTTTCTTCAAATAGTTTTCTATCTGTGCTTTTAATGTTTGTTTTATTTAAATGTATGCACTCAACCCAGGGGCCCCGCTGGCGAACAGGCAAGGCAGGCAGCTGCTTGGGCCCCGGACCAGAAGGGGGCCCCAAGAAGGTAGATTAGGAAGGTCCACAGCAACGACAACATGAAACACCCTTGAATTTACTGCAACGACATGTCGGGAAACCCCCTCAAGGCGGCCCCATGCATAGCGCCCATCAAATGCTGCTTCTTATTTTAAGTTTCGTTGCCTTGCTCCGCTCTGGGGGGGGGGGGGAGTGTGTTGGGGCGCCACTGGTGGTGATGAAAGCTGGTTCGAGGGGCCCCCAGTGAATGTTTGCCTAGGGCCCCCACAGACTCTAGAATCGCCACTGACTCAACCTACCTGGAAATAAACGTGATTCTGATTCTGATGTCGTTTTCTTTTGTATTTCCAGAGTTCATGTAAATAATTGTCTAAATCTTAACGTTTAATAGTTTCTATTGTTTTTATTTTTGGTTTTTTTTCTTACTTTTTTTATCTTCTTTAACTGTATTTAAGTAAGCACCATGTACACAAAGGGAAGTGTGTAAACCTACCTGTTATGTGCCGTTGTGTGTGTGTGTGTGTGTGTGGGTGTGTGTGTGTGTGTGTGTGTGTGTGTGTGTGTGGTGTGTGTGTGTGTGTGTGTGTGTGTGTGTGTGTGTGTGTGTGCCCCTCTCCCCCTGATTGTCTCCCTCCAGGAGCAGCCTCTCCCTCAGGTGCTCCCAATCCCCAATCAGGGCCTCCATAAAGGACCTGAGGAAGGCTGCAGTCTCTGGCCGTTTCTCAATGTGGAGTAAACCTGCTGCAGAGCCACTATTTCAAGTATACTACGTCATCGAGTGGCTCTGCAGCAGGTTTACTCCACATTGAGAAACGGCCTCTCTCTCCTCCTCTGGCTGTGTGTGCAGCATGTGTGCTGTAGTGTCTCTGTGTGAGGCCTGCTAGTTTAACCTGTGTTCTGCTAATTGTTAGGAGAAGTGCTCCAGTGTGTCGTTGTGTATTGTTTTACTTAGTCACTTTCTTTTAGGAGAAAGTTGTTCTGAGTTTACCTTACGTTTACTTTGCAAACTGGCTGGTGAGCCCTCTTTACTTTTGGATTATTAAACCTTGTGGCTTCAGCACTCAGTTTCCTCTTTTCTTTCTCTCTCCCGGTTATTTTATATTTTGTTGCTTCCCTTTGTACCTCTAGTCCAGGAGGGAACTATCTTCTTTGCTGATTTTTATCAAATGAATGTTTGTGTTGTGAGAAAAACATCAACATGAAACTGACAGTATCATCTGCGTGAAGACGTGAAGGAATCCTGTAAATCTCGTCAGACGTGATTTTAACCACCTCGTTACTTTTAGCCTCTGATTTAATGCTTTCACTTTTACTTTGACTAAAAGCATTCACTAGTTTTGCAACAGATTACTGCACACAATGATTTACAATGATTTTGGTTTTTCATATTTTATTCCAATTCTATTTCTACCATTTCAATCCCATTCAATGCCGTATTTTACTATATTTTTCATATAGTTTTTATGTTATTATAGTTTTCTATCTGTGCTTTTAATGTTTGTTTTATTTAAATGTATGCACTACCCAGGGGCGCCGCTGGCGAACAGGCAAGGGCCCCGGACCAGAAGGGGCCCCCAAAGAAGGTAGATTAAGAAGGTCCACAGCAACAACAACATGAAACACCCTTTAATTTACTGCAACGACATGTCGGGAAACCCCCTCAAGGCGGCCCCATGCATAGCGCGCCATCAAATGCTGCTTCTTATTTTAAGTTTCGTTGCCTTGCTCCGCTCTGGGGGGGGGGCGGGGGGGGGGGGGGAGTGTGTTGGGGCGCCACTGGTGGTGATGAAAGCTGGTTCGAGGGGCCCCCAGTGAATGTTTGCCTAGGGCCCCCACATACTCTAGAATCGCCACTGACTCAACCTACCTGGAAATAAACGTGATTCTGATTCTGATGTCGTTTTCTTTTGTATTTCCAGAGTTCATGTAAATAATTGTCTAAATCTTAACGTTTAATAGTTTCTATTGTTTCTATTTTTGGTTGTTTTTCTTACTTTTTTTATCTTCTTTAACTGTATTTAAGTAAGCACCATGTACACAAAGGGAAGTGTGTAAACCTACCTGTTACGTGCCTGTGTGTGTGTGTGTGTGTGTGTGAGTGTGTGTGTGTGTGTGTGTGTGTGTGTGTGTGTGTGTGCCCCTCTCCCCCTGATTGTCTCCCTCCAGGAGCAGCCTCTCCCTCAGGTGCTCCCAATCCCCAATCAGGGCCTCCATAAAGGACCTGAGGAAGGCTGCAGTCTCTCTCTCCTCTGGCTGTGTGTGCAGCATGTGTGCTGTAGTGTCTCTGTGTGAGGCCTGCTAGTTTAACCTGTGTTCTGCTAATTGTTAGGAGAAGTGCTCCAGTGTGTCGTTGTGTATTGTTTTACTTTAGTCACTTTCTTTTAGGAGAAAGTTGTTCTGAGTTTACCTTACGTTTACTTTGCAAACTGGCTGGTGAGCCTCTTTACTTTTGGATTATTAAACCTTGTGGCTTCAGCACTCAGTTTCCTCTTTTCTTTCTCTCTCCCGGTTATTTATATTTGTGCTTCCCTTTGTACCTCTAGTCCAGGAGGGAACTATCTTCTTTGCTGTTTTTATCAAATACATGTTTGTGTTGTGAGAAAAACATCAACATGAAACTGACAGTATCATCTGCGTGAAGACGTGAAGGAATCCTGTAAATCTCGTCAGACGTGATTTTAACCACCTCGTTACTTTTAGCCTCTGATTTACTGCTTTCACTTTTACTTTGACTAAAAGCATTCACTAGTTTTGCAACAGATTACTGACACAATGATTTACAATGATTTTGGTTTTCATATTTTATTCCAATTCTATTTCTACCATTTCAATCCATTCAATGCCGTATTTTACTATATTTTTCATATAGTTTTTTATGTTATTATAGTTTTCTTCAAATAGTTTTCTATCTGTGCTTTTAATGTTTGTTTTATTTAAATGTATGCACTCAACCCAGGGGCGCCGCTGGCGAACAGGCAAGGGGCCCCGGACCAGAAGGGGCCCCGGGACAGAAGGGGGCCCCCAAAGAAGGTAGATTAAGAAGGTCCACAGCAACGACAACATGAACCACCCTTTAATTTACTGCAACGACATGTCGGGAACCCCCTCAAGGGGGCCCCATGCATAGCGCGCCGTCCAATGCTGCTTCTAAGGCCCAATCCCAAACCGCCCCTACACCCTACCCCTACACTCTACCCTACCCCTACACCCTACCCCTACACCCTACCCCTCCGTTTGCGCGTTCGTGCGGAGGTCCGCCAGATTAAGTGCTGTTCCAAACCAACGAGTGTGGAGGGGGAGTGGGCTATCAAGCCCTCAAACAGCGAGTCTGCATCGGTGCTGACTGGAGACCGGTCTCTACCTGAGCGGTCTCTACCTGACCGGCTCTACCTGAGCGGTCTCTACCTGACCGGTCTCTTACCTGACGGTCTCCATCTGAGCGGTCTCTAGCTGAGCGGTCTCTACCTGAGCGGTCTCTACCTGACCGGTCTCTACCTGAGCAGTCTCTAGCTGAGCGGTCTCTACCTGACCGGTCTCTACCTGACCGGCTCTACCTGAGCGGTCTCTAGCTGAGCGGTCTCTACCTGAGCGCGGTCTCTACCTGACGGTCTCTACCTGAGCGGTCTCTACCTGAGCGGTCTCTACCTGACCGGCTCTACCTGAGCAGTCTCTAGCTGAGCGGTCTCTACCTGAGCGGTCTCTACCTGAGCGGTCTCTAGCTGAGCGGTCTCTACCTGAGCGGTCTCTACCTGAGCGGTCTCTACCTGACCGGTCTCTACCTGAGCGGTCTCTACCTGAGCGGTCCTAGCTGAGCGGTCTCTACCTGAGCGGTCTCTAGCTGAGCGGTCTCTACCTGAGCGGTCTCTACCTGAGCGGCTCTAGCTGAGCGGTCTCTACCTGAGCGGTCTCTACCTGAGCGGTCTCTACCTGTCCGGTCTCTACCTGACCGGTCTCTACCTGACCGGTCTCTACCTGAGCGGTCTTACCTGTCCGGTCTCTACCTGAGCGGTCTCTACCTGACCGGTCTCTACCTGAGCGGTCTCTACCTGAGCGGTCTCTACCTGACCGGTCTCTACCTGAGCGGTCTCTACCTGAGCGGTCTCTACCTGTCCGGTCTCTACCTGACCGGTCTCTACTGAGCGGTCTCTACCTGACCGGTCTCTACCTGACCGGTCTCTACCTGAGCGGTCTCTACCTGACCGGTCTCTACCTGACCGGTCTCTACCTGAGCGGTCTCTACCTGAGCGGTCTCTACCTGACCGGTCTCTACCTGACCGGTCTCTACCTGAGCGGTCTTACCTGACTGGTCTCTACCTGACCGGTCTCCACGCTGGGTGTCCGTCAGGAAACACGCTGTTTACAAAGAGTTCCAGCAAACATCCACTGATAAACTGCGATGTTAACGACCTCATGATAACCTCATATGTTTTAACTCAGGATTGTACCTGTGTTTAGTCCAGAAAAAGGTAAAGTGTGCATTTATTATAAAGTTGTGTATATTTACAGATTGTTGCAAAAACTAAGAAGCTTATAAACATCAGGTTTAAAACTAAAAGAGCTTTACAAACACAATTAAAGATGTTTGGAGTTTTATTTGAGTTATTCATTTTAATGTTTTGTCCAAGAGAAGCTGATCTGAAACCGTTGGTACAAACAGTTTGTTACGGCATTTCCTGTTTCTGCCGGAGAGAGGGGAGTGTGTTGGGGCGCCACTGGTGGTGATGAAAGCTGGTTCGAGGGGCCCCCAGTGAATGTTTGCCTAGGGCCCCCACATACTCTAGAATCGCCACTGACTCAACCTACCTGGAAATAAACGTGATTCTGATTCTGATGTCGTTTTCTTTTGTATTTCCAGAGTTCATGTAAATAATTGTCTAAATCTTAACGTTTAATAGTTTCTATTGTTTCTATTTTTGGTTGTTTTTCTTACTTTTTTTATCTTCTTTAACTGTATTTAAGTAAGCACCATGTACACAAAGGGAAGTAAGTGTGTGTGTGTGTGTGTGTGTGTGTGTGTGTGTGTGTGTGTGTGTGTGTGTGTGTGTGTGTGTTAATGCGATAATAATCTGCTTTTTTCACAGAAAATTACGATTTAATTTTTTTAAAGAATATTCTCCCTCGTTAAAAACTCATCTGAATTCATCAACATGCACTTTTAAAACAATTAAAGAAATTGCACTTTTTATGTACGTTTCTTTTCATGCGTTCAAATCACATAAAACGATTTTTATTGAATTTTAAAGCTTCCTTTTATTCAATATAAACATATTTTATTGATATTTCTGCTTTTTTTTGGTTGAAAAGTCTTATTTATTTTCAACAGATTAGATATCAGTTGACCTCATGACTCAAACCAATGCAGCATTATATCAGTACACTTTAAAGGCAGGACACCTGAGCTTTTTCACTTTATGTGGATATCTTTGTGGAAATTCTGCAGTTTTTTTAATAAAAAAACCAGATCTCTCATAATGTTCAGTATCTTTGCACTGAATGCTTCAAGTTGCTTCTTCATGCATTTTTAACTAGGATTGTGGACGACAGTTTTGCTCCAAAAGTGCAGTGATGACACACAATCGTGCTCATATGTGCGCGTATTAAAGTCGGATTGAAATTTGAGCAACGAGACTTTCTAGTGTCAACCTCAGGACGTCATTCTGCGAAGCAGCAAGAATCTACAAAGTACTGACTCAAACTGCAGAGAATACCTCTTTAAACGTGCATTATCTCACGTGTTCTGCAGCATTTTACTTTAAAGGCAATGCAGCTCAATAATCTCTAGCACAAACGAGTGTTTTCCCTTACCTTGGACATGCTGCTGTGCAGGGAGTCGCTCTCCTTCTGAACTCACTTTCGTTCTCACAGACTAATCCTAAAACAATAAACAGGTTGGACGTGAAAGCGATTCAACATCTCACAAATACTGCTGTCATTCATCTCTATTCATGCATCAGAGAGTGTGTGTGTGTGTGTGTGTGTGTGTGTGTGTGTGTGACAGTGTGTGTGTGTGTGACAGTGTGTGTGTAACAGTGTATGTGTGTGTGTGTGACAGTGTGTGTGTAACAGTGTGTGTGCAACAGTGTGTGTGTGTGTGACAGTGTGTGTGTAACAGTGTATGCATGTGTGTGTGACAGTGTGTGTGTGTATGTGTGTGCGCGCAACAGTGTGACTGTGTGACAGTGTGTGTGTGACAGTGTGTGTGTGTATGTGTGTGCGCACAACAGTGTGACAGTGTGTATGCATGTGTGTGTGTGTGTATGTGTGTGTGCGTGCAACAGTGTCACTGTGTGTGACAGTGTGTGACAGTGTGTGTGTGTGACAGTGTGTGTGCGTGCAACAGTGTGACAGTGTGTGTGTGTTTGTGTATGCATGTGTGTGTGTCTGACAGTGTGTGTGTGTATGCAACAGTGTGACTGTGTGTGACAGTGTGTGTGTGTGTGTGTGCGCAACAGTGTGACAGTGTGTGTGTTTGTGTATGCATGTGTGTGTGTGTGAAAGTGTGTGTGTGTGTGTGTGTATGCAACAGTGTGACTGTGTGTGACAGTGTGTGTGTGTGTGTGCAACAGTGTGACAGTGTGTGTATGCATGTGTGTGTGTGTGACAGTGTATGCATGTGTGTGTGTGTGTGACAGTGTGTGTGTGTATGCAACAGTGTGACTGTGTGTGACTGTGTGTGTGTGTGTGTGTGTGTGTGTGTGTGCGCAACAGTGTGACAGTGTGTGTATGCATGTGTGTGTGTGTGACAGTGTCTGCATGTGTGTGACAGTGTGTGTGTCTGACAGTGTGTGTGTGTGTGTGTGTGTGTGTGTGTGTGTGTGCAGGAAAACACCTGCTCAGATTCAACCTATAAAAACATTTCTCCTCAGTCTTTGTGAGAGACATAAACAGGAGGTTCAAGCGGAGAAAATCCAGTCCAGAAACCCGTTGACATCCACCAAACGGTTCCTGAAGAGTTTTTCTGTTTTTAGGGTGCGCTTCATTTCCTCTCCTCCACAGTCCTGCCGAAGTACTCCTTCTGGAACTCTTTCTCCGTGAACAAGGACTCTTTCTCCGGGGTCTTCGGAGCGGTATTCATGCATCTGCATTCCTGCCGTCTACACACCCGTTAACATCCCTTCTGCTGGAATGAGAAATATTCCTATAACTTCACACCCATGATGTCCTGCACTAAGAGAACTATGAATCTGTACTTTTGAGTTATTGCAAACAGCAGAACATTTAGTAATCCTCTTCTGCAGACGCCATGCGACCGCTACAGCTAAATCTAAATGATGTGTTTTGCACTTATTTTACAATGCTTTGGATAAAAGACTCAGCTAAAGGCTTTTAGGTGAGTCTATGTATTATTATATACACCTTACTTCTTCCTTCTGTCTGTCTGTACCTGTGTACTCTCATGTTCCGAATAACCCAGCTTCCCCCAAATTTCTTTTTGGTGTCTTTCTACGCTGGGATCCTGAGTCGAGGCTGATCCTGTTGCTGCGGTCCTGTGTCCTGGATCCTCTATCCTGAGTCCTGATCTGAGTCCTGATCCGAGTCCTGATCTGAGTCCTGAGTTCTGGATTTGAGTCCTGGACTTCGAGTCGTGGCTGAACCTGTCTCTGCGGTCCTGCCTGACTCTCATCATACTACTTCCCTGATGGCTCCCACAGATATGGACATCCTCGTGGATTCATCTTCTTATTATAGACACATGCATTTCCAAACATTTGGTCTACCTATGCTGTAAATGTATTATCTCTTCGATTTACACACAGCATCTATTGCACGTCTGTCCGTCCTGGGAGAGGGATCCCTCCTCTGTTGCTCTCCCTGAGGTTTCTCCATGTTCCCCTTTAAACTGCTGGGTTTTCTCTGGAAGTGTTTCCTTGTACGATGTGAGGGTCTCAGGACAGAGGGTGTCGTATTGTATACTGATATTCTGTACAAGCTGTGAAGTCCACTGAGACACATGTAACATTTGTGATATTGGGATATATAAATAAACATTGATTGATTGATTGATTATTATTGATATAAAACAGAATCTCCAGATTTAAGACGCTGAAAACTTACTTTTTGTATTCAACAACAAATCAATTAACACTTATTCTTCTATCAATTGTCTCATCTGATTCGTTGCAGCAAAATAAAATGTTTTTATTTCATTAAACTCTAGAACAAACTGATTGGAAATGTGACTGAAAACCAACAGAAGAAATCAGAACATTTTAACTGTTTTATTTCTGGGTCTTTCCAATTAAATATAAGCAAGTTATGAAGTGTAACGTCGCCATGAACTTAAAAACTATCATGCTATTTTAAGGCATATATTATGGGTCTAAGATATATAAAAAAATATAAAAAACATGTCTATGTGTTTTGCTCAAAATCCATTTAAAAATCCCTCATATCCCTCTGTTCCAGCTGCTGTTCTGGGTCCTTAGCTTGAAAAAAAAGAGGCGGCGGAGCTAATGCCTGATCAGAATTCTACCGGAGATAAAGTTAAATTCTGCTGTGATAAAACGCCACATCAAGGATTATTTCTGAAACAGTATGGAGCTCAAATGCTTTTTCTCTTGCAGGTTTATCACAAGGTGAGTTCTTTTTATATTTCCTGCTTTTTAAACACATGTGCTTCCAGTACAGGTTAGCTCCGAGTGTTAGCGATGCTAATGTAAACAAAGACGAGATTACGTCCAAAACACGTCAGGCATTGTTTCTGATAGTTTTGTGGGTCCGGCAGCAAACCTGTATCCGCTCGCTGTACCCCCATTTTAAAAGATGTGGGTACGGAGGAAAAGAGAGAGGGTTTTATTTTCTGACGCTGCCTGAGTTCCCCGACACACCGGGGACGTATTTATGTATAAAAGACATCACAAAGTGCATTTTGCATGATAGGAGAACTTTAAATTCTACAGGAAATCAGCAGCGTTTCTAAAAGATATCCCAGATATTCACCTGGAGTTCAAACTGCTGTGTGTGATAATAACTCAGGAGGAATTTGGCAAATTATTTAATGATTACGAGATTTTACAATTCACACCAGAAGAAAAATAAAAACGTAATCCCCTTTTCGGGAATTTTCAAGATTTTTTAAACAATGATACAAGAAAATATTAATACCAATTAAATGAAGTAAAATATATTTAACATTTATCAATTAGATCACTTTGTAAGAAAGATGTGAAAATGAAGCAACTCAAATGGGAGATGCATTCAGAGCAGAGTGTGGTGAGTGTGTCTGACAGTGTGTGTGTGTGTGTCTGACAGTGTGTGTGTCTGACAGTGTGTGTGTGTGTGTCTGACAGTGTG
>JAAKFY010000107.1:635922-703422 GCA_011823955.1 Dissostichus mawsoni | reverse complement strand
ATCAACATCCGGTGAGAAGCTCGTGTGCAACACTTAAAAGTGACCGACTGGAAAACCGTTCAAGAAGCGTGACGTTCTTCTTTTTCTTCTTCTTTTGGTTTTTAGAGGCAGTTGGCGTCTAGACTTGGCATTACCGCCCACTACTGGAGAACTAATGAAACTACCCTTTTCAAAACTAACGGACAACACTAATAAAGGTAAGAGACAATAAATACATGTAAATAAAGCTGAATATTTTAACCTCTTATCTTGAAAAACTAGCCTACTGATTGAACTGCTCTAGACTGAGAGGAGATGACTCTCTCAGCACCATCAACAACTAGTTACATCCTCCCAGACTTTCGTTATGCGGTCAAGCCAGCCTCCACTTGGGAAAACGCAGTCAAGCCAGCCCGCACGCGATATTGTGTGCGCGAATATCCTATGCATTACGGTAGAGTCCTGGAAAAACTGCCTTCAAAATAAAAGCGCTTACTCGGTCAATAACAAATACACCTAAAAAACATACCAAACATATTAAATATATAATATGATCAATAATTATTTAAAACAAACCACGTATAACTACCATATTCTAAATGAGTGAATGTAAAACTTAAGGAGGACAATCTGATGCAGAGTTTCAAAATAAAAGACATTTGAAGTCTCAGATATGAGCCATCATCCCTCTGTTTTTAGATACGAATAAAACCAAAGCTCTCCAGTATCAAAGACTTATTTCACCTCAGGGTGATAGCAGTACACCCCAACTAGTCATTAAGAGAAAATCAGGACATTCTGATGTAGAGTTTCAAAATAAAAGACCTTTGAAGTCTCATATATGAGCTATGATCCCTCTGTTTTTAGATAAGAATAAAACAAAAACTCTCCAGTATCAAAGACTTATTTCACTCCAGGATGATAGCAGGACACCCCAACTAGTCACTCAGAGAAAATCAAGACATTCTGATGTAGAGTTTCAAAATAAAAGACCTTTGAAGTCTCATATATGAGACTTCATCCTCTGTTTTTAGATAACAATACAAAAAAAATTATCCAGTATCAAAGACTCATTTCACTCCAGGGTGATAGCAGGACACCCCAAATAGTCATTCAGAGGAAATCAGGACATTCTGATGTAGAGAGTTTCAAAATAAAAGACCTTTGAAGTCTCATATATGAGCTATGATCCCTCTGTTTTTAGATAAGAATAAAACAAAACTCTCCAGTATCAAAGACTCATTTCACTCCAGGGTGGTAGCAGGACACCCCAACTAGTCACTCAAAAAAATCAGGACATTCTGATTTAGAGTTTCAAAATAAAAGACCTTTGAAGTCTCAGATATGAGCTATCATCCCTCTTTTTTAGATAAGAATAAAACAAAAACTCTCCAGTATCAAAGACTTATTTCACTTCAGGGTGATAGCAGGACACCCCAACTAGTCATTCAGAGAGGGCTACAAGGGCGTTGTCGTCCGCATACTGCAGCTCCATGATCGATATGGTGGTTTGACCTCTAGCCCTGAAACGGTTGATGTTGAGGAGTTGGCCGTCAGGAATACGCAGGGCAAAACATAGGCTGGAACGACGACGAACTGAGAAACACTGGGGCAGACAGGACCACAAGGACAAGACACAGCTGGGAGGGTAAGAAACACACATGGGCACCAGGTAAACAGAATCAGGTAATTAACTTGAGGGAAACACAGAAACAGGATGTAAAAACAGACAACAGGAAACTGTTTTAAAATATATACGTTTTATATACATTTTAAATACAAAAACAATAACATAACATTACTAATAGAGTGCAAAAAGTTGAATAGATAGAAATAGAGGAATAAAATAGTTGGGGTGTCCTGCTACCACCTGGAGTGAAATAAGTCTTTGATACTGGAGAGTTTTTATTTTATTCTTATCTAAAAACAGAGGGATGATAGCTCATATCTGAGACTTCAAAGGTCTTTTATTTTGAAACTCTACATCAGAATGTCCTGATTTTTTATGAGTGACTAGTTAGGGTGTCCTGCTACCACCCTGGAGTGAAATAAGTCTTTGATACTGGAGACCTTTTGTTTTATTCTTATCTAAAAACAGAGGGATGATAGCTCATATCTGAGACTTCAAATGTCTTTTATTTTGAAACTCTGCATCAGATTGTCCTCCTTAAGTTTTACATTCACTCATTTATAATATGGTAGTTATACGTAGTTTTTTAAAAATAATTATTGATCATATTATATATTTAATATGTTTGGTATGTTTTTTAGGTGTATTTGTTATTGACCGAGTAAGCGCTTTTATTTTGAAGGCAGTTTTTCCAGGACTCTACCGTAATGCATAGGATATTCGCGCACCACAATATCGCGTGCGGGCTTGCTTGACTGCTTCATTAATGATTTTTTAATGCACTAATTGAACATAAGCATAAACTAGCAGTGAAAACAAAAACATAGGCACGGCGGCCTCAGAATGTGTGTAAAACTGACATCCACATGACTAGGGATGGGTATCGTAAGGTTTTAACGGTAGGCCTACTACTACTTTTATCGATACCGCTTATCGATCCGGTGCTTTAACGGTACTTTTATCGTTTTTTTTGGAGAAAAAAATAAGGTAAACTAACTAAACAAATTGTGAACAAAACTAACATTGCTTTTTATTTTAATTAAATACATAATATTTCACATCAAAAGAAACAACAATGTTTTAACAAATGGTATTAAATAATCTGATGACAGAACTGTAAACAGAATAGCTGAAACTTTAACAAAATAAATAACTCAGTTACCTCTAATTATTAACCCATGTTTGTATAATTGAGTTAACTCCGTGTGTTGCTGCTAGCATACATAATACCTGACGTGGAAACGTTACTCGTGGATGGGGCTACAGAGCTACTAGAAAGACAGTCGAACCCGGTGCATTTCTCCGTCTGAATGTGGTGCACTTTTGCTAAATGTTTAGACAAATTGCTCGTGTTACCGCCCTTACATGCTAAACTCTTATTGCACTTTTGGTAACGAGCATTGTCCACATCGAACAGGTAAAGTTTAACCACACCTCGGAGCGCGTTCTCTCCGCCATCTCCTCCGTGTGTGTGTTTGCTGCGTGTAGCAGCTGCTTGTGTGTAAACAGCCCCCCTCTGGACACAGACGGGGGAGAGAGATCTCTCGTCTGGATTGGAAAGATCTAAAATACTAAAATAATCATAGACGCATTTTGCGGTCTTTTTGCATATTAGAAACGGAGTTGGCGACGCTAAACTGCAATATAATGTTTGTGTAGCAATGCAATATATATGTATATTTTTTACATGTCTCCTCCAGTACCGACCGATAACGTCGGAGCTTAATGGTACCACGGTCTTTAATAACTCAGTCCCGGGCCCGTTAATACCGGGGCTCGGTACCCATCCCTACACATGACTGGCTCGGCGGCCACAGTTTGTTTATCCTTGACAGTGCAGTGGGCACACACTGAGAGTCTTTAGCAAATGTGTACACGCTTCACTGCAGACCTCAAGAAAGAAATAAGACTTTCATTCACTCACGGCAAAAAATTACTTTACTTACTAATTTACTCACGGTAAAAAAAATGCACTCCCTATTCCATTGTCATGAAGGTGGAATCTAACTATATCCAGAATAAGTTTTATTGGATCCAGGCTAGAAACATGTTTATTTCTGCTGTAAAGTTGGGCATTTTAACATGGGGGTCTATGGGAATTGCTCCTTTCTGCATCCATCCCCTGTTGGCCACTAGGGAACTGCAGTTTGTGGCACTTCCTTCTGGGCTTCCCGGCTCTGCGCTATAACGCGCTGATTGGCTGTGGGTGGGCCAGACGTGCATGTGGGTCGGCCCAGGCCCACCCGGGCCCACCACAGCTACGCCCCTGGTTGATGAGTTGCTTGGCCTCTGATGGTTTGGATGATATTTTGCAATGTGTTTGCTAAAAATAAAATAACAAACTTTTCACAAAGGTGCCTTTACAATAGTCAAAACAAATCAAACAAAAGAGGCAAAACTCAAATAAAATAGCAACTTAGGTGCTCGTTCTTTCTTCTTTCTATGTTAAGGCTTGTATAACTTTAATGGTAACTTAAACGCAGTGGCGAGCCGTGAGTTCTATACCTAGGCCCTCTGACCCCCCCCTTCCTCGAAAAAAAAGAATAGTTATTACGTCACAGCGTATACTTCAGCAAATATCAAAACAACGGCCCGGGGTGCAAAACGCATCAATGACAGCGACCCTCTACCACACAGAACAACACCATTTATAACACCTATCATGACAGGGCACCCACAGCCAAGTAACAATTAGAAATGAATGAAGTCGGCACGGCGGCCCACATTGAAGATGACTCAGGCCTACCTTTGATGATCAGATCACTGAAACACGAAGTCCATCCTCCTGTCCTCTGGATGAAGCACTTGATGGGGGTCATGCAGCTGATCCTTTGCCACTCCAGTTTATCATTGGAACTCAATCTTGAAAATGACTCGGTTAATAATTTCGCAACGATGTCATCACTATCACTGACACGAGCCATCATGAGCGAAACTGATGCTAATCATAAATCTATCGATCATAAATCTATCGATTAGATTTATGATTCGAAAATGATAAAGTAGGGCAGACATGTGGATATTATCCGGCTGAACAAAACGTGCATTTATCAACAGGTTCGTTTTCCACAGACCTTATTTCCAGCTATTTTCCAAAATCCTATGGAGAAATCCCATTGCTTTTTGTGTCGGGGGAACACGAGCGCAGCTTACTTCCGGTTTTAGGATGCGTCGCTGCACCACTTGCATAGACTTCACAGCGGGCGGAACTTGTCATAAAGTCCGCGAAAATAAAGCCCACCCATTTAGAGGAAGATATGATTGGTCAATTGTACTGTAATTTGACATTACTCTCTCGTTGAGTTACTATAGCTGGCCCTCTGTGAATGTACAGAGGGACCAACAAGCTCTCCCGTCTTCACATGACTCGCAGAGACGGCATTTAACTCTTCACATTCCAACAGAAACTGAACAGGCAGATTCGAAGGATTTATTTCTTTGGAAATGTTATTTTAAATACAATTACATCAAGTATTTAGGTAAAACTAATGAAAAATAACTAACTAAAAAAAAATTTAATTTTTTTTTTTTTTAAAAATTGTTTGTTATTTTATGTTTTCAAATATTATTTTTTAGAATATCTTAGGCCCTCAGAGAGGGCCTAGAGGGCCCTGACGGCTCGCCACTGCTTAAACGGTATCTTAACGGTTAAAAACTGCCTCGACGGCGTCTTTCTGACAGGTTTTTGACCCATCTCTGTCTCTTTAGAGGAGGCGCGTGGGAATTGTAGTCCTTTATACGTTGTTGACTACAAACGTCACGATTAGGTGGCCTTTTTTAAATAAAAACGAAATGCTGGCTCTAACAATCACACACCATGGCCAGAAACGCTATGAACTTAGTCTTGTCCTAAAACAAGCAATAATCCTCTCGACTCCCACCACTGTACCATCCTTGAAAAACACAATTTCTTGAGTTTTGACCATTTTAAGTCTTTTAAAAGTATGTGTTCCCTTAGGGGAATTCATCCACAAAAAACACACTGGACGCTGCACTAGGTCAGAAACCAGAGGAGACTGTGAAGTCCACCGCAGACGAACCACTTTTGGACAAAATGTCCTCTCCATTAAAGGCAGCTCTTTGTGGAATAGCCTCCCAGCTGAGATACGGATTGTCCCACTCTCAATAGTTTTAAAGGTCAACTCAAAGAATGGTTGAGAAACAAACAGATGTGCAATCACCGCTAAATGCACTTTAACACAGGGGTCTCTCCTCTTGCACTTTAACACAGGGGTATCTCCTCTTGCACTTTAACACAGGGGTATCTCCTCTTGCACTTTAACACAGGGGTATCTCCTCCTACACTTTAACACAGGGGTATCTCCTCTTGCACTTTAACTCAGGGGTATCTCCTCTTGCACTTTAACTCAGGGGTATCTCCTCCTGCACTTTAACACAGTGGGTATCTCCTCCTACACTTTAACACAGGGGTATCTCCTCCTACACTTTAACACAGGGGTATCTCCTCCTACACTTTAACACAGGGGTATCTCCTCTTGCACTTTAACACAGGGGTATCTCCTCCTACACTTTAAACACAGGGGTATCTCCTCTTGCACTTTAACTCAGGGGTATCTCCTCCTGCACTTTAACACAGGGGTATCTCCTCCTACACTTTAACACAGGGGTATCTTCTCCTACACTTTAACACAGGGGTATCTCCTCTTGCACTTTAACACAGGGGTATCTCCTCTTGCACTTTAACACAGGGGTATCTCCTCCTACACTTTAACTCAGGGGTATCTCCTCTTGCACTTTAACTCAGGGGTATCTCCTCCTACACTTTAACACAGGGGTATCTCCTCCTACACTTTAATACAGGGGTATCTCCTCTTGCACTTTAACTCAGGGGTATCTCCTCCTACACTTTAACACAGGGGTATCTCCTCCTACACTTTAACACAGGGGTATCTCCTCTTGCACTTTAACACAGGGGTATCTCCTCCTACACTTTAACACAGGGGTATCTCCTCCTACACTTTAACACAGGGGTATCTCCTCTTGCACTTTAACACAGGGGTATCTCCTCTTGCACTTTAACACAGGGGTATCTCCTCCTACACTTTAACACAGGGGTATCTCCTCCTACACTTTAACACAGGGGTATCTCCTCCTACACTTTAACACAGGGGTATCTCCTCCTACACTTTAACACAGGGGTATCTCCTCCTACACTTTAACACAGGGGTATCTCCTCCTACACTTAACTCAGGGGTATCTCCTCCTACACTTTAACACAGGGGTATCTCCTCCTACACTTTAACTCAGGGGTATCTCCTCTTGCACTTTAACTCAGGGGTATCTCCTCTGCACTTTAACTCAGGGGTATCTCCTCCTGCACTTTAACACACGGGTATCTCCTCCTACACTTTAACTCAGGGGTATCTCCTCCTGCACTTTAACACACAGGGTATCTCCTCCTACACTTTAACACACGGGTATCTCCTCCTACACTTTAACTCAGGGGTATCTCCTCTTGCACTTTAGGTAGCACTTTTATCTCCTCTTGCACTTAACTCAGGGGTATCTCCTCTTGCACTTTAACTCAGGGGTATCTCCTCCTACACTTTAACTCAGGGGTATCTCCTCCTACACTTTAACTCAGGGGTATCTCCTCCTACACTTTAACTCAGGGGTATCTCCTCCTACACTTTAACTCAGGGGTATCTCCTCCTACACTTTAACACACGGGTATCTCCTCTTGCACTTTAGGTAGCACTTTTATCTCCTCTTGCACTTTAACACAGGGGTATCTCCTCTTGCACTTTAACTCAGGGGTATCTCCTCCTACACTTTAACTCAGGGGTATCTCCTCCTACACTTTAACTCAGGGGTATCTCCTCTTGCACTTTAACTCAGGGGTATATCCTCCTACACTTTAACTCAGGGGTATCTCCTCTTGCACTTTAACTCAGGGGTATCTCCTCCTACACTTTAACTCAGGGGTATCTCCTCTTGCACTTTAACTCAGGGGTATCTCCTCCTGCACTTAACACACTGGTATCTCCTCTTGCACTTTAGGTAGCACTTTTATCTCCTCTTGCACTTATATGTCGTAGCTGCTGCATTGTACTGCCATGTGGTAAATACTTGTGTATGCTGCTCTTGCTCTTCCTGCATATCATGTATTTATTTTTGCTATGTATATAAATGTCATGTTCTTATATGTTGCATGTGACGGGACTACGGATGGAAATTAGCTCAAAGCTAAAAATCCGGCATGTTTACGTTTTAAAGCATTATTTGTTTTAAACGTTCATCAATGTGCACTGTCCCTTTCAAATAAACCATTAATCTAATCTACTCTAACCGGATTTACACTCCCTGTTTCCTAGACTATTCCCTTTCTTTTTTTAATAACAATTAACTCAAAACAAACAATTCAATTCAAAGGCTTTATTGTCAATGCACATAAGCTACAGAGTGAGTAGAGATGGCAATTCATTCATTCATTCAATCCTTTATTTAACCAGGTGGTCCCATTGAGATCATCGATCTCTTTTCCAAGGGAGACCTGCCCAACATGGCAGCAAGTAAAATAGAAATAGAAATCTTAAGACATAAATCATGACAAAGACATCAAAGATAAGATGAAAATAGTGCAAGAAATCTATATAAACGTAAATAGAACATGATATACAAGAACAGAATGTAAAATGTAATTTTGTACACTAAGATGAAAATACTGTTTATTAAGGTGATAACTATTGAGATAAATACATTGCAAGATGACAACAGATGAATGTTTATGGGAGTTCTTAACAGAGTTCAGGTGTTTAACAGTCTTATTGCCTGTGGGATCAAACTGTCTCTGAGTCTGGTGGTTTTCGTCCTGATGCTACAGAACAGTTTGTTGCTGCGTGAAGCACCCAGATAAAGCATCTTAATAATGGTGCACCTAAACGAGTAATGCATTGAAATAAAATGCTTCTTTTGTTAAAGGTCAGTGTACCTTCGTTTTCTTTTTTAACGGCGACTGTAATTTTTTTGTTTTCAAACCATGAATGGAGACTGTCTTTCTGATACAGACACATACTTATGTATAAAAGACGTCAAAAAGTGCATTTTGCATGATAGGGGACCTTTAAAGGATCTGCTGCTAACGTCTTGGTGCCAGATACCACTCCTTCAGAGGTCTAGTGGAGTCCATGCCTCCACGGGTCAGGGCTGTTTTGGCCGTAAAAGAGGACCTACAATATTAGGCATGTGGTCCTAATGTTATGGCTGATCGGTGTTTATTTATGTTTCTTCTCTACATCTTCTTTGTAAGAAAAGCTTTAAGTGAAATGTATCGTTTGTTCTTTATGGAAATATACCGACAGTTCATCCAGTTTTCACTTCCTGTTTGACACCCGAGTCTCCTGAAAGAATAATAATGATCAAACATGAACAGAGAGAAACATTAGCAGCTAAAACTATTGAAGAGAGTTGAAACAAGATGGAATAGATACATGTTTTCATTTTAAGATCAGACTTTAATGTAGAATATCCTGATGAATGGAGGGTATGGTTTCAATACTCACATCTCTTCTGGATCTTGGCTCTGAACGTCTCGTAATTGATCCTGTAGGGATGAACACAACCCAACAGTTATGGATCAGGTTTAAAATAAGTGTTTGTTCTTTGAGTCAGCTTCAGCGTCCTGACTGATCTCATGCTTTACATCCCATCATATCTTCTCTGCAAACACTACGACTGACTGCCAGAGCTCTCAGCTAACAGGAAATAACTGCTCATTAGTCTAGAAACAAAAACATGACAGGAGAACCAAGCAGACTCACTCCTCTGTAAAATCCTGTATATCCACTAAAAAGTCGTAATAAAGCTGTGGAGGGCGGGAGTTTATAAACCTGGTTAAAGAGTAACCATCCTTACGGGACGATCTAATAAGTAAAGTGAACACACCCGCAAGGAGACGACACTTCACCTGGCCTCCTATTGGTGGAGAATGTTTTAAACTGGAAAACAGGGAATCTGTGGAAGCAACAATATATCTGAGTGCAAGCGTAGAGTTTGAGCAGAAGCAGAGCAAATCTAAGCGCAAGCAGGAGCTATTTCAGTACGAGGACGGGGTTTGAGCGAATGAAGTACAAATCTGAACGTGAAATCAATAAATGATGTTCTCGAACTGAAAGACCACGCTCTTGAATAAAGATAGGGAATAACCTCCATAATACTATAGCGTTTCATTATCATCATTATCTATCTATCTATTATTATCATTATAGAGGCTTGTTTGTCAACATCCGGGTATTTCTGCACTGGTGGGCCATGTTAACAATACCGCTCCCATGTTCATGTTTGAAGGGACGAAATCGTAACATCTTCACGTCTCCCAGAATGGTGAATCGTCACATTTTCACGTCTTGCCGTGTTACCGGGATGTTTACATCCATCTATATTGGGATATCTGTATCTTCTCTCCAAACACTACGACTGACTGCCACAGCTCTCAGCTAACAGGAAATAACTGCTCATTAATCTAGAAACAAAACACATGACAGCAGAACCAAGCAGACTCACTCCTCTGTAAAATCCTGTATATCCATTAAAAAGTAGCTTACTTACTAAAATGTGGATTTGCACTTTAAGCTTACATTATAATGTTGGTGGAAGAATGAAAGAAAAATAAATAAGAAACTGCAGTGAATGGGTAGCATGATGAGTTGTGCTAAGCTAGGCTACATCTGGAAGGAAGAACTGGAGGGACTACTCAGTGTGAAACACATCAACCCCCAACACAAAACTGCTGAACCAGCAGAGAGTCGACCCCTTACTGACCTGAGAGTCTCCAGTCTGCAGTCAGGACTCTCCAGAAGATCTCTCAGCAGCTCCACTCCTGAATCCTTCAGATAGTTGAGACTCAGGTCCAGATCTCTCAGATGGGAGGGGTTGGACTTCAGAGCTGAGACCAGAGCAGCACAGCTGATCTCTGACAAACTGCAACCCCACAGACTGAATAAATAAAACAGGATGTTAGTTTAAACTATTCAGTCAGTATCAGCATCATGGAGCTTCATAAAAATGTTGGAAAAGTCAAATACTGAATATAATCTTTATGTTTGATAGTTTTAATAGAAACATTTATTAGTTGTCTTTTATATAATTTATTAAAAACATGATGGAGACTGTGAGATGAATTTCAGGTGTTTAAGATGTTCAGAGTGAATTATGCAGTGAAGGATTGTTCTTGTTATATTTAAATGTAAAGATCAACATGGCTCTGCTACAGTCAGCGAACTAAACCACAGAAGAAGAAAGTAGACTTTAGCATTGAGATACTCAGTGAGGATCAGAGTAATATCAGCCTGATGTCTGCAGCTCAGAGTCAACACAACTCTCACATATTAATCTCAGCACAGAAGAAAAAGATGGAGAACTGACCTGAGAGTCTCCAGTCTGCAGTCTGGACTCTCCAGAAGATCTCTCAGCAGCTTCACTCCTGAATCCTGCAGAGCGTTGTTACCCAGCTCCAGATATCTCAGATAGGAGGGGTTGGACTTCAGAGCTGAGACCAGAGCAGCACAGCTGATCTCTGACAACCTGCAGCGACTCAGTCTGAATAAAGAAAACATGATGTAAGTTTCAAGGTTTAATAATCTTCAGAGCTGAAGAAGGTTTAGATGTCAGAGTGAAGAAAGATGTAGATCCATGATAATCCAAGCTCAAACTCTGGAGCAGTTTTTCTCTTTCTTCAGATCTTTAACAACTCCTTCATCTCCCTCACAGCTCATCAGGACTGACAGCATCTTCACCGACTCATGGAGCACAGTGTGAGTCTGTGGAAGCTGGAACACTGTCTGTCACATATTTACCTTCTCTTTGTTATTCTGATAAATACTCAACCATTTGTAGAAACAAAACAGAATGAACAGTCTTTGTTCTCGGGCATATTTTTAAATACAATAATACTCTATGAACTACAGTTAGTGAACTGACCTGAGAGACTCCAGTCTGCAGTTTGGACTCTTTAGTCCAGAACTCAGCAGCTCCGCTCCTGAATCCTCCAGCTTGTTTGACTCAGGTCCAGATCTCTCAGATGGGAGGGGTCAGACTTCAGAGCTGAGGCCACGACTTCACAGTGAGTCTCTGAGAGTCCACAGGAAGTTAGTCTGTCAGGACAGATATTACAGAGTGATTTATTCATAAAAATGTGTAACATTATATTAACTTCATGCATTTGATGAAAACATCAGATACATCATGTTCTGATTAACATTCACTGTTAATCCTTTTAATATATCATTGAGTTTCCTATGTTAATTCTCAGCCTGTCAGATCTTTAAGCCCCAAGCCTGTTTTTCAGGTCTCAGGCTTGAAAATGACATTTCCAGAACAAATGACCATAACTACACTTCTAAAAGGGGGAAATTAATAATCTTTTTTCTCAAAGTAATGATAAACCTGTGCGTTGGATATGAGTCCGTCCAAAAATCCTTTTTTACTTATAGTGAAAACCACCCTTGGATGATGAGTTAGTAGACTAAAAGCTTTAGGAATCCAAAGTATAACATATAATAAGTACCCTGTATCAAGATTGATGCAAAACAAGTGACATTTGACCTTTTTAGAAATTTAGAAAAAGAAAACCACCTCTGGGGTCATTTGGGTGGAAATGGGCGTTTTTGCGGTTTCTCTGGAACCCATTGGTCGATTTTGATGATTGACATCTCTTTTTAACCGTTAGAGCCAATAGAATCGAAGGGGAATTTCACACACACACACACGTTACCATTGAGAAGTGGGGCTATGCGCACGCAGTTTGCCAAAATCGAAACCTATCTCACGCTCTGAAATCTGAAAACTTAAAAGTTTTTTCATTGCTGATGGATTATCAGAAATCATTTCAAAGTGACAGACACATTGGATTAACCTAACCTTCAGCAGCGTTTTTATCGTTTTAATGCCATTGAAGACAACTTTTGATCAGACAACGACAAAGGTAAGACATATTGCCGTTTTGGCTACCTAATGCCAAGTGTTGTGATGTCTGTTTTTGTTTCTAATGTCGCGAGTTCTGATCATGGATTGATGATATAGATACCTATCGATTCTGTGTACACTCACGATGCTAATCGATATGTTGGATGTGCAGTTACGATAAGTAATAAGGGTGTTATACCGTGTTTTCTGTGCTAACGGCGTTAGCATTTTTTCGCTCAGGGCTAATTCAGAGGCTCAGCGTTAGCCTTGTGTTTTTTTTGCTAAAAAAAAAAAATCATCAGTTAGCTGAGTTTCTTCCCGTAACATGGATATCAAACATTCATAGTTTATTCAATCTTAAGAAGCCCTCAGACACTTGCTCGCAGATGTTGTGGTTTCGGCCCCTTCGGCGGGTCCGTGGGGCTTAAGAGTTTATTATGTGTGACATGATGAATATCTTTTGCTCTCACAGTATTAGAAACAGCAGAAATGATTTATTGTTTATCTGAAGAAGTAAACTTCTTATCTACACTAATTTATTAAGTTAATCACATCTGGACCTACTTGGCCTTCCTGCAGTTCCTCACAGCTGGAATCAGTCTCCGTCGTCCCTCATCTGATGTTTTGTACTTCTCCAGGTCCAACTCCTCCAGAACCTCCTCTGACATCTGCAGCATGTCGGCCAGAGCAGAGCAGTGGATCTCAGAGAGTCTCTGCTCTGATCTGTTCTCTGACTTCAGGAACTCTGTGATCTCCTGATGTACTGAGTGGTCCTTCATCTCAGTCAGACAGTGGAAGATGTTGATGCTCCTGTCAGGAGAGATTTCCTCACTGCTCATCTTCTTCAGGTTCTTGATGGCTCTCTGGATGTCTTTGCGACCCACCTTGCGTTTGAAGAGTCTCTGGATGAATTTTGGACGGTTGTCTGTGCGACCCAGCAGGCCTCCTAGGAGTCTCTGGTTGGACTCCAGAGAGAGGCCGTGGAGAAAGCGGACAAACAGGTCCAGGTGGCCATTTTTACTTCTGAGGGATTTCTCCATGGCTCCCTTCAGTAAGACATCCAGGGATGGGTAATCCTGATCACTGGTATACCTGTTGCTATAGTCTCCCTGCAGGAAGTCCTTCAGTACCGCTGTGTCTCTGTTGGTGTAACAGTGCAACATGTAGACTGCAGCCAGAAACTCCTGAATGCTCAGATGAACAAAGCAGTAGACTGTTTTCTGGAAGATCACACTCTCTCTTTTGAAGATCTCTGTACAAACTCCTGAGTGCACCAAGGCCTCGGTGACATCAAGACCACAGCGTTCCAGGTCTTCTTGGTAGAACATGATGTTTCCTTTCTCCAGATGTTCAAACGCCAGCCTCCCCAGCTTCAGAAGAACCTCCCTGTCAGCGTCCGTCAGCTGCTTTGGACTCGTCTCATGTCCCTCATCATACTTCTGCTTCTTCCTCTTTGTCTGGACCAGCAGGAAGTGTGAGTACATGTCAGTGAGGGTCTTGGGCAGCTCTCCTCTCTGGTCTGTAGTCAACATGTGGTCCAGAACTGCAGCAGTGATCCAGCAGAAGACTGGGATCAGACACATGATGTGGAGGCTCCTGGAGCTTGATGTGAGAGATGATTCTGCTGGACAGGTCTTCATCACTCGATCTCTCCTGAAGTACTCCTCCTTCTGGGCGTCAGTGAAGCCTCGTACTTCTGTTACCCTGTCCACACACTCAGGAGGGATCTGATTGGCCGCTGCAGGTCTGGAAGTTATCCAGACGAGAGCCGAGGGAAGCAGCTTCCCCCTGATGAGGTTTGTCAGCAGCACGTTGACTGAGGACTGCTGTGAGACATCAGACACAACCTCATTGTTTCTGAAATCCAGAGAAAGTCTGCTTTCATCCAGGCCGTCAAAGATGAGCACTTTACAGACAGCCAGCTGCTCTGCTGTGACCTTCTGTAAGGTTGGATGGAAAACATGGAGCAGCCTGAGAAGACTGTACTGCTCACCTTTGATCAGGTTCAGCTCCTTGAAGGAGAGCGGGATCACCAGACTGACATCTTGGTTTTCCAAACCCTCGGCCCAGTCCAGAGTGAACTTCTGCACTGAGAAGGTTTTTCCAACGCCAGCGACTCCGTTGGTCAGGACCGCTCTGATGTGTGTCTGTTGGTCAGGTAAGGCTTTAAAGATGTCCTGGCACTTGATTGGAGTTCATGGAGGGTCTTCTTCTTGGAAGTGTCTCCAGCTGCCTCACCTCATGTTGGGTATTAACCTCTTCACTCTGTCCTTGTGTGATGTAGAGCTCAGTGAAGATCCTGTTGAGGAGGGTTTCACTTTGATCAGTTCCTTCAGTCACACGTTCACATCTCCTCCTCAGATTGATCCTATGTTCATCTAAAACCTCCTGCAGACCACTATATGCTGGAAGAGAAGAACACATGTGAGATAAATGAAAGTGGTGAAAAATCACAAAAAACAATTAACAGGAAGAATTATTTTTCTGAAATTAAGACACCAGCAGAAATATGTTGAGACTCACTTTGTATAATGCTGCATCTTTCTTCAAACTGGGGACAGCAGGAGTCTCCTGATGGAGTTGGCTGGTCCCAGTATGAGGTGAAGCACTGTCTGTAGAACCAGTGTCCACAGCTGGTAGAGACTGGATCCTTCAGGACGTCCTGACACAAAGCACAGCTGGACAGCTGCTCCTCCACAGGAACATGACTTTTCCTCTTCTCTCTGTGGAGATGAACACATCCTTTATAGCACTTTACATTAGTGGTAGGCGATACCACCGTAGATGAAGTAAAATCCCTCCACCAGTCCTGGAACTGTCCCTCGGTCTCCTGCTAGCATAACACCTCCCTAGGGAGTCAGTCAGGTGGCTTCCTTACGCTTCCTTAAGTATACGTTAGCTAGCTTTAGCTAATGTTATCTATACAGGTATCGACCTGTATAGATAACATTAGCTAAAGTTAGCTAACGTTAGCTAATGTTATCTCAACTATTGCGGACTATAATGTGGAGAAATCCTGTTGCATCTTGGCCCAGGAGGTAGTCTTAAGAGTTTCAACATTTAATATACGAGATAGACGAGGGCTGACTTGATTTATCTGCATTAACGTTTTTCAGTACTTTTTGTATGAGTTGAGGTTCTCTTTAGAAGGCATTGAACAAAGACTAGCACGTGAGTAATTAATTATTAATGTCAGTGTTTTAGCCTAATGCCGTGACTTGTGGCTGTTTTCAGTTTTATATATTACAACAAAGTATAAAGTTAAACTTCACAACTTGTGAGCGCCAATCAGTATATACTCCGAGCAGGTTGCGGTGCGGGACCACGGAGTAAAATGCTCGACACTGGCAAGCCCTCACCGCGGAGCTTGAGGAGATACCCTCCGCTATGGGCGGCCGTGCCTGGGTGCACACTGCGGGTCCCTCCTCAAGCTCCGTGGTGCTGGCTTGGCCATGTACCGGGCATTACTTCACCGCGACTCGCTCTTTTGGCTAGGAAACAGCTGGAGTGTAAATGTGTCTGGGCTGTGTGTCTGGGCGTTACAATTCGCCGCAACGGGGAGTGACGGGGTCGTCAGGTTCCAACGTGAGGTGTAGATGTAACGTTCTTGCCGTTTGAAGTCACCGTTGATAATTATACAATCAGTTTCTTTCTATTTAAATTTAAAAAGAGTATAGTGTTTACATTCAATGTAACCATAATCTGTTATAATAGTCAAAATGTTGGCTGGCATACTGAGTTGATTAATATTTATTTGATGGTTGTAATATCCAGGTCTTTGTGATTTAAAGGCTATGCCATATATTTTTTTGTGGTGATGATTTGCCATGTTTGCGATCTTTGCTTTAATCGATTCAATGTCTATGTTTTTGATATAAATAGCTGCTTTCAATTGTTGTATTCTTCCCATTTCAGGCTTTAACAGATGGTGGCAACTCCATACATTCCATAATCACAGCAGTAAAAGGTATTTTTACACACTACACAATTCCTCTCTCATCGTTTGTATTTTTTCTATGTGCAGCGATATAAGAGCTTTATGTTAACATCACTGTAATTTGATGAGAATAACAGCATGGATGCAAATTAGTCTTCTTCTCACTTTCACATATTTCATAATATTTCTATAAAGGTGATGTTTTTAAATGTTTTGTTGTGTAAGTTCAAAATCTAAAGATATTCACTTTAATATGATTGATAGGAAGAATTTTACCAACAATATTTTCATGAAAAATTACTTGCCACATTCATTATCATAACATTTGGCAAATATTATTGATCTCATTTTTTGATCGAATAATCAATTAGTAAACAAAACGTTGTAGCAATAAATCAAAACAGTACTAATTAATTATAGAGGCCTGAAATCTCAGCATACAATATTATATTTTAGTGGGCTGTAAGTGTACCCTGCCTTTCTATCTTGTAAGCCATAGTGGTTGCCTGCTTGCACAATTGTTATGATTTAAACTAATGTCTTCCTAATGTGCTGGTTTTCTATCTCCTACCCCACCCCCTTCTCTACTTTTTCAGGTATTTGCCGAATTTAATCGTAGTATCAGTCGGAACCTGAGGCAGACTTCTTTGAGGCTCTGGACCAGCACACCCCACATTTCATCCAACTGTTCAAGTAAAAAAAAGGATCGGTGGGACAGAAACTGACAGAGTTGATGCAGAGCATCAACTGGGTGGTAAGTAATATAAATTAGCAACTTTTTGTCACATACATTGATGACGATATGGTACTACTTCAAAAGCCTTCTAAAATAATTAAAACAACCCCTTGAAAAGATGGAAAAGGCCAACATTTTTCATCTTGTGAGTTTGTCATTTAATCTCATCTTTATCTTCTTTATCTCTATCATTAGACACCAGATGTGACTGAACAGCACTCTGTTGTCCTCAAAGGAATTCCTGTTGTTCTTGACGACGACTCCAGGGATTTCTTCAAGACATGCTTTGTAAGTACTTGGACACAAAAAAAAAGTTTGATTTGCATTTATTGAAAAGTCATATCTCCTATTTACACAAACTTGGAACCAAAAGATTTAATTTGGTGTAATCAAAATACTGTACACTAAATTCCATGACCAGGAGTCTAGATTAGAAATGAGGTGTAAAATAAATGCACGTTCCTAGCTGTATATGCATCCATAGCATTAGTTTCCTCATACCACATTTACAGCACCTTTTTGGATATAATGTTACAATGCTGTTTGAGTGAGTACTTGAGCTACATGTTTTAGCAAATACTTCAAAATGCAACATGAATGTTTTCATAGGAAGACCAACTCTAATAGGTAGCGATGATAGCCTACTATTCTAAATAACGTGTTTTTCTTTGCAGGATACAACGAGAGATGAGGCCCTATCAGCCATCACTGTTGGTGTGCTGACTGTTCTCAGCAAAGACAGTCCTCAGGAGGATCCAAGCTCAATGCAACTCAAGCTCAACTCCACTGACATTGTGCTTGAGGGAGGTATTGTCATGGAAAACATCAAAAACTTTCCGCAGGCATGTTGCCTGTTATTTGGCTTGAAATACACTTTGCATTTAGATTACCTCAAATGCATGGTGATGCTTGGACTGGGAACCAAAATCTATATTATCCTTGTTTATTGTTCGGCTCAGATCGGTCCAATATTCAATGTTGGTTGAATGACTTTTTGTTGGCATTTGAAAATAAATGTTGTATTGCAACTGAATCAATTAGTGTTTTTAATGCATTATTTTCTGAGATTGTTGGAGTTTACACAATGTGTTTTGAGATTTGTTGTAGTACAATTATCTTAGTTAGCAGGAATTAGTTTGTTCAATTTAATTAGTAAACCTTAGAAATTATGAGTTAGTAGAATTACAAGTGTTAAGTTCTGGTGATTTATTTATTTAAGTAGGGTTTAATTTGTTCATTGAATTCACACAAAATTAAAAAAACAAGTTAATGCAAAGCATGCATTTTAAGTTTACATAACTTAAAAAAGTCTGTGTCAGTTGTACTTCTAAAAATTAATTAAAGCACACTTAGAATACACAAGTTGTTCGTACTCACCATACTAAGTTAACTTAACTTACTTTTTGTGAGGCAATGAGTTTGTATACTTTTTTTAAGTTACCAAAACTTATTAAGTTTTACAGTGTATATATAAAGTTAAAAAGGAATGTTTAGAGCAGATCTTGAGGTGAGAAGCAGAGCTATTTATTTAATGTACTATGCTGTGATAATTACTGAACTGCGCTCATGGAAATGATAAAAGAACAGATTAGATTACCAGGTAATATACAAACTGAATCCTCTTCAGGTCAGTTAACAGTAGAAACAGACTCTTACTCTGTGTCTGAGGGTCCAGGTTCATCACTGAAGGCTGGAGGATATCCTTTAGACCGGTCACTCTTCAGAGACAGACAGCTGGAGAATGGAGACTCTGCTCTCTGTCTGTGGAAACAACACATGTTTTACACACATCATTAGTTCATTTAGAGATCAACTTTTGTCCTCTGTCTGTTCACCTGATTAAACATGGTTAGAGTGTTTTAGTAATGCTTGTGGGTTTCTGCTGTTACAATTCATGTTTTTAACGTTTAACAAAGTCTTAGTATCTGTACTATTATTTACTATCACTGAGGGAAGGAGCAATAGTTCCATTCAACTTTGTTACTGTACTCTACCAAGTTTCTTTACTGTGATCATTAAAACAAGTTTAGATTATGAGATAACATACAAACTGAATCCTCTTCAGGTCAGATTACAGTAGAAACAGACTCTTACTCTGTGTCTGAGGGTCCAGGTTCATTACTGAAGTTGGAGGATAGTCTTTAGACCGGTCACTCTTCAGAGACAGACAGCTGAAGACTGAAGATTTGTCCTCTTCCTCATCTTTTAAATCACTCATCTTCTCCAGTCTGAGAGATTAACCAGTAACAATGGACACACACACACACACACACACACACACACACACACACACACACACACACACACACACACACACACACACACACACACACACACACACACACACACACACACACACACACACACACACACACACATTATAATAACACACTTGTTTAAAACAAAACCATCATAATAATAAACTTGGTTAAAATACAACAATCAGTCAGACTTCAGACAGGCCGCTACATGTTGACTGTGCTGGGCTGTCACATGTTATTTAAAGCTAATCAAATCAAATCAAAATGTATTATAGCCCCAAATCACAAGAAATGCCTCAAAGGGCTGTACAAAGCAAACAAAAGCAAAGACAAAAAAATACAAACGTCATAGCATAACAATTATAAAAGCATTATATAACATTATACATCAACATAAGTATTGCCATGTGATAAAAGCATGTGACTGAAGTGATGGTAATTTTGAATGGAAACTAGGTGATGGAAATTAGTTTACAAGGAAGACAGATGCGAAGAGATGGGATTTGAGTTTGCTTTTAAAGGAGTCAACGGAAATAGCTTCGTGGATCTAAAATGGTAGACTATTTCCAAAGTAGAGGTGCGTTGAATGAAAAGGCTCTACCACCTACGGATGATTTGTGAATTCTGGGGATGGAAAGGAGACATTAGGAGGCATTATGTGATCGTGGGAGCCTGGTAGATATTCATGGGGTAATTAATGATGATAGATATGGAGGTGCTAGTCCATGTAAGATTTTAAAGGACAATAGTAAAATCTTGAAGTCAGATCTTATTAGCCAATGCAATGAAATGAGAACAGGGGTGTATGATCAAATTTTCTGGTTCTGGTTATTATTCTGGCAGCTCTGTATTGAACCAGTTGTAGTTTGGCGGTTGTTGATTTTGGTAGCCCGGAAAAAAGTGAATTGTAGTTGTCCAACCGAGATGAAACAAAAGCATGGACTAAAGTTTCAGCATCGGCTAGGGAAAGCATGGGACGAATCTTTGAAATGTTCCGAAGGTGGAAAAAAGCTGTTTTTGTGATGTCGTTAATGTGTTTTTTAAACACCAGATCTGGATCGAATATAACTCCAAGATTTTTGGTGAACGGACTTTGGTGGATGGTTGAACCAGCTATGTTCAAGCTGAGGTCGCCAAATCTGTCCCTGATATGTTTCGGACCAAGAAGTATTTCAGTTTTTTCTGTGTTTAATTGGAGGAAGTTTGATGACATCCATAGTTTGATTTATTTTATGCAATTTTGAGTTGTGTCAGTTGATAAGAGTTGTCCGGCTTAATGGAAATGTAGAGCTAAGTGTCATCTGCGTAAAAATGGGAACCTAATTGATATTTATTCATTAGTAAACCGAGAGGAAGCATGTAGATGGAAAAAAGGATGGGGCCAAGCACAGAGCCTTGGGGGACACCATAGTTCACGTTTTTATGTTCTGAAGAGCAGTTTTTGTAGAGAACAAAGTGAGATCTCCTGGTTAAGTAAGATTTCAACCAGGAAAGAGCAGAGTCAGTGAGACCTACATGTTTTTCCAAGTGATGGAGTAGAATGTGGTGATCAGCTGTGTCGAACGCTGCACTATGGCGCAGAGCCATGGTCTGATGCAAGGAGTAGATCTTTGACAACGTTCGTTAGTGCAGTTTCTGTACTGTGGAGTTTCCTGAAGCCAGATTGATATGGATTGTGTAGATTATTGACGGAGAGGTGATCATTGAGTTGTTGGGCCACTGCCTTTTCCAGAATTTTGGAAAGGAACGGCAGGTTTGTAATTGGCCTGTAGTTGCTGATGACATTAGGGTCCAGGTTATTTTTCTTGAGTAGTGGTTTTATTACCCCTGTTTGAAATGATACAGGCAGGGGTTAAATTGGGATTTCATATGGGGGGGGCTCTGTTTGAAGACACTCGTGCACTGTCAACCGGTGGGGGGGGGGGTTGGATGACACACACAGCTGCAGACTTTCTGCACGGAGGAGCCGCGGAGGAGCCGCGGAGAGCCGCGGAGGAGCCGCGGAGGAGCAGCGGAGGAGCAGCGGAGGAGAAGCGGAGTCCGGGCGATGCTGCACCTCCAAGGAAGAGACACACGTTCCCTAAGCCGAAAAAACTATATCCGGTCACAGTGATCTGCTATTTTAAAGTAAAGTCAACACATATCGACCCTAAATATAGTCTATATTAACAACGAGATTTTTTTTAACACATATAGTTTTTTATAAACATATGACAAATGTGCGAGGGTGATGAAGTCAGAGCATCGTCAATGTGCCGGCGCTTAGCCCCGGACAGCCCCGGCCAAATGTAACCCCTGGATACAGGTACAAATCCAGTACTGAGAGAGTTATTGTTGTTCTAGCTATATAAAAGCAAGAGTGCGTTTATATTCACAGAGGCAGTTTGACCACTCAAGTCGAACATTTTTGAGTTTGGTTGTTCTCCATTTGTGTTCCAGTTTTCTGCATTTCCGTTTCATAGACCGGGTCTCTTGGTTGTACCGGGGTGATGGTTTTGGTCTGGTTTTCCTTTTATAAAGCGGTGCAACAGAGTTAAAGGCATCCAGCAAAACATGATTGAGAGTGTCAGTGAGATCGTTGACACAGGAGGGCTGATCGATGGTGATGATACAAGATTTGAGCTTATCGGCAAGTTTATGAACAGTGGTCAAGTCAGTACGACGGGTAGTGTAGGTTTCAGAATGGCTATTAATACGACTAGAAGGTAGTGTGCTCCTAAAAGTAAAGAAGTAATGATCTGAAAGTGCAGGTAGATGTGGTGACATAGTCATGTCTGAGAGGGTTAGGCCACGTGTTAAAACTAGGTCAAGTGTGTGTCCATGGACTTGAGTGGGTACATTGCAGCGACGTGTAGTCAGGGGAGGCAGGGCAGGCAGACCCTCACCTGTCATACTCCAATGTAACGGAAAAACAATTAAAGAAAAACTAAATAATAATAATAAAATGTCTCCACTGATCTGTGTAGTAAATGTGATTTCTGTATGATTCCAATCGCTTCTTATAGTCAAAATCAGCAAATTTGCAGAGCTCCGCTACAACTAGGCTACATGGGAGCGATGAGGATTGAGGCAGGGACGAGCTCTGCCTCTCGTAAGCCGACAGTAACTGGCTGGAGCGCGGGCACTAATTTAGCGCGGCCACTTATTTTGTGAGCGCGCTCCAGCCAGTTTCTCTGGGGTAAGGTGAGGCACAGATGAGCGCTGCTCACCTCAGAATGCGTCACCCCACAGAAACTGGCTAGAAAGCGGGCCCTAAGCGCATGCCTGTTACCATCTCACTGTAGGTCACCAATGTAATGTTTGTAGATCCCTTTAAGTGGTAAGACCACCATTGTAATGAAAATGGGATCTTACTAAGAAAGAACAATCCAATATTTAGATTTTGGGTATCCTTTTGTTGAACGGTCTGTTTAAAATGAATCGAAGCATCAGACTAAAAAAGCTTTTGAAAATAACAGAATATTTCGATTAAGGTCAAAATATAATATTTGTAAATCTGACTCTGAAAGAGACAGTGCCTCACCAGCCATGAACCTCACCGCACGTCACTGGTACATTGACATGTTGTGTGAAACCAGTGAGATCTATGAGATCTAAGAAAGCTTTGCTGAGTGGATCAGAATTATCATCGATATGAAAATTAAAATCTCCCATGATTATAAGATTGTCTGATCGTGTCAATATGTCACAGAGAAAAGAAGCAAACTCGGATAAAGATTGTGAATAGGGCCCAGGTGGTCTTTAAACAATTGCTCTATAAAATGATTCTTCATTTGCATGTGTGACCGGAGGTCTTCTCCCTCTGTGCCGCTACTTGGCACCGGGCAGGCGCACCAATTGTGAGCGCCGGCTATTTAAGCTGAGGTGCCAAAGTGGGTCCCTCCCATTTCCGCTTCTCCTGTGGTGGCTGCAGCCTGGCGTGGTGACGCAAATTGTTTGGCGTGGCAGCATTCATGTCCTACTCTCTACCGGACAGGTAAAGCACTGTGCAGTCTGTCATTCATTCATGGTCACAAGCTACACATTGCTGACACTTTCTCGTCTTAGCGCAGCTGACGTCCAGGGCATTAAAGGAGGCATTTGCTCCGCCAGAGGCTCCGTGATCACAGCGTTGCACACTGTTGGTGAGTGCCGTTGTCTGCTCTCTTTAAATCTGCTGCGTAGTTCCCCTGCCTTATCGATTATTTATGTCACAGCGGGATTTGGCCGTGGGATTTGCGGTTCTCATTCCCTCCCTTGTCGGCTCTGTGGCTGCGCCTGGCTGCACAAGGTGGTACGTATGAGCCCCCCCATATTATAAATTAAACCGTCACTTTCATAGAGATTTTGTAGTAATTCTAATCCCCTTTCCAGGGGTGTTGTAACTATTCTCCCTCCCCACCTTTGGCCATCATTCCCGTCCCGTCCTGCTGTTTTGGCTCTCTGTGAGTTTTGGGCTCTCTGTGAGCTTCGCTCATCGCTGTGGCTCGTTGCTGTGGACAGGCCCAGACTGCTCGCTCTGGCCTGTTGCTGGAGCCATTCTTGGCGTCAGGGAATTATCCTAATACGACTATAAGGACATTTATTATTTAATTTGATTATCCTTTGCTGTCCTTTACATTTGCTTTAATTTGATTTAATTTGTTTATTCCTTGCAGTGCTTTACATTTGCTTTAATTTGGTTTAATTTGTTTATTCATTTGTGTTGTTTACATTCATTCAGATTTGGTGTATTTTGTTGTTTTTCTTTGTTTATCCTTCTGTCAGAACCATAACATGTTATCCTGTGCCGGACAGGTGCTGTGGGCCTGAGGCGGCAGACTCCCTGGTGGTGGCAGTGGTTTTCTTCACGTGTCCGTTTTGAGTGGTGTGCAGTGTCACGGGTGATTTATTTTGGACCCCTTACTCCCCTTTTTGTTAACTGCCGCCGTGGTAAGTCCCTGTCCGTTTCCCCAAAGTGTGTATTTTATTCAAATGTATTGTGTGTGGTGTTTTTAGATATTTTGTATGTTATAAATAAAACTGTATTCCGGCCCTTAAAACTGTCTCTGCCCGTGGTGTAAAACGAACCTGATTGTCCTTATCAGTATTAGACCTAGTTTTTATAATTTCCTGGGGGCGAAACTCCCCCAGGTGGCGTTGTCAGCAACCGACTTCTAACACCTAGCCGCACCACACCGCCACACATGCATAGGTAGTAATCAAAGGATTTAAAACCAGTCATAATTATTTGATTTAGTGAAAGAGAACCAGAGTTGTATATAGCAGCTAGGCCCCCACCTCTTCTTGATTCACGAGACACTTGCAGGCTAAGTATGTGTTAAAAAGCATAGCCTGGTGTTAACACTCACCCTGTTGTCCTCCTCTCTGTCGAAGTGTAAAATGGCGTCTGGCAGTCTGACTTCATTCTTTCTTTTTGAACGCCCTCACCTGTCTGCAGCTCCTCCTCTTGCTTCATAACCAGCCTCATCAGAGGAATGTGAACATACAGGGATTATATTCAGTTAGATATAAATAGACATGCAGCAAGTAAACATCCTGCATTAAAAGCCTTACTAAAAGTTAAATTGTGTAGGTATTTAAGAGCCGTACTGTTAACTGTGCATTACATTTTTCCCTATTATGAATATATAATGCAATTATTTGTAATTATTTGAATAAAAATGTAAACCTTGTATTTTTGTCAATTCACATTTCTTTATATATATTTTTTCAAATGTGTTTTTATCCTAATGTTTTAAAAATAATGTGTTCATATTTTAATAAAAGCATTTTTTTCACTTTTTATTTTTTTATATTAATATTTTATTTTGTAGTACCTTTGTTTCAATCGTCTTTCTTTCTTATACCAGTAATCGGAAAAGCAACTGCAATATTTCTTTAGTTTTTCTTTTTTACCTTAAAGGTAGGGTAGGTAAGAATGGAGAAAGCAGCTCCAGTGCGCTAGAACTTGAAAGTACACAACCAAAAAAAATCTGCCCCTTCCTTCAGACTTCCTCACAGAGCCCCTCCTCCAACACACACGAACGCGCACATGACCAATGAGGGCACGAGATCAGTTTGTGCACAGATGGAAGGCTGACAGGCAGGTAGGCCATCCAGTTACTTTAGCCGGGCCGGCTCAGATGATTGGTCGTGCTTTTTACAGCGCCACGGCTTCCACACATGACATGTTTTAATGTATTTATTGTCAAAGCATTTCATATATTCATTGCTATCGGGATGTTAAGAGCATTCCATGGAATATAACAAGTGTTTCTGAAGGGAATTACCTACCAGACCTTTAAAAAAGCTTACTGGCCAGGAAATAATTTCAAAAATAAAAGCCCTCGTCTGTTAAAAGCATGGATGTGTTTAGAGAACAAACAACACTTGTCGATAGCTAAAGATTTTAAGATGTGTGAATTACAAGAGAGGCCGTAGAGACAGGCTGTAATTCCTTCTCAGAGACTTTATTGATAAGACTAGCTTTCCATAGTGAGGTTTATTTTGAAAGATATGGACAGATCAATAACCTCAACACAAATAGTTCCCAAAACACAAACGTTTTAGCAACCACAGTGAGGTAAACAAGGAGGTTCAATCTTATTTCTATCAAATCAATGCCGAAAATACAAATACATTTAATTTGTAATAATCTTTTATGTTTTAAGATATGCTTTTGACATGAGATATGTTTGCATATATGGTGTTAAAAGAGGGAAGGTAGTGGGGTCTGAAGTGTACTGCCATGCTCGGGATTTGAACCCAAACTCAACATTTCGTTGAAGGCCTGAATGAATTTATCTAAAATAGGTATAAAAAATCCATAATGCTTAATCTGGAAGAGCAGATATTTATTTGAAATGTATTTATTAGGATAAACCCCTTGAGATGCACCATCTCGTTTTCAAGGGGTCCCGACAAAAGCAACGTCATACAGACATTTAAAAATTCAAAAAACAGCCCAGAAAACCAACAAAACAAAATAACAGAAAGCAACAACAAACAAGGACAAACCAATGTAGTCTGTTAAATTAAGTATGAAGTCATACATACAATCATTACAATTTGATGGACAGTAGTGTGTTTCCCACAAGATTTTTGTCAAGATATGAGTTTGGCCAGAGAGATTTTACTGGAGATTCAGTGGATGTTTGTGTCACAGTCTGCTTCCTCACTCACCTATTTTCTGCATTAGCATTCCTTAGTCACCTGGTAATCACACCCTGTTTCTCTCTCACACTCTGTTACACCCATCAGCTCCATTAGTATATAGGCCCACTTCACTCTCACTCATACCTCATTCACACCAACGGTGTTTCAGGGCCGGTTCGGAGCTGGAGCTTGAAAAGCACCGGGTTTTCCTGTTCACACCGCAGCGGAGCAGCCTCTTAGCTCCGGAATCCGGTTCGTTTCAAGCACCAAAAAATTATCCGGCGAGAGCAAAAGCACCGCATACGTCACGCTTGCGTCGAGGCGGGGGCAGGGGCAGGGGCGGGATCAACTCCTGAACAACAACAAAAGCCAGCGTTTTATCCAGTTTGTACACAACGATGGAGAAACTTAACAAGCAGCAGTGGTCCACTGAAGAGACCAGCTACCTACTGGGAATCTGGTCTTCCGAAGAGGTACAGAGGAAGCTGGAGGGGAGCACGCGGTCCAAAGCAATTCTTCAACAATTGCAGAAAGAGATGGCAACCGCTGGTTTTTACCAAAACCAAAACGAGTAGCGCTTCAACACAATCGGCCATTGTTGTTGTTGTCGGTGTGAGCTGTGAGGGGTTTCCGCGCGGTTTGGCTTTATGAAGCAGGCACGCAAACGGTTACGTCATGACGCAAACGATGACGCAATGACGCAGCACCAGTCGGGCTCTGAGCGGTGTGAAAAGAGCCGGAGCTAAACCGAAGAACCGGTTCTGAACCTGAAAAGCTCTAGCACGGAGCTTGAACCGGAGTTGCGTTGGTGTGAATGAGGTATTAGTGCCAGATCGTACTTCGCAGCATGCCAGTCTTTCCCGCATTACCTCCCAGATTGCTCTCCCGGTTTCGACCTTGTCTGCCCCTGACCAGCCTGCCTTGCCTGTTTCCTGACCCTGCCTTTCCCTGGACTATTCTGCCTCGCCTGCTCCTTGACACTGCCTGTACCTGCGTCTCCCATCTTGCTTACTCCTGGAACCCTCGCCTGTCCCCGACCAGCCCTTTGCCTACTGTCTGCGGGTTTGTTCATAATAAAGCTGGTTACCGACTATCCTTGGTTTCCCGTGTGTTGCATTTTGGTTCTCAGCTCGTTTGTGACAGAACGATCTGGCCAGAAATGGACCAAGCAAGCACCGGGTCTCCTAGAAACCGCTTTGAGAGGGTTGAGGATGCCATCCAAAGACAGGAGGTCACGATAGCTACCTTAGCTACCGAGACCCACCAGGCAACCTCAACCCAGGGACAAACCTGACCTCCCAGATGCAGCAGATGGCCGCCACTGTACAACAGCTAGCCGCTACCATGGCTGCTACCGTCCCTCCGCCCGCAGCTCCGATATTTGCTCCAGCCCCTGGCCCGACTGGATACGCTCCGGAGCCTCGTGTGGGAACGCCGGAACGCTACGCTGGTGAGCCTGAGGGATGCAGCCCCTTTCTCACAAACTGTTCCATATTATTTGCACTGCAGCCACACACTTTCGCCTCCGAGGCGGCTCGTGTAGCGTTCGCTGTGAATCATCTGACGGGGAGAGCCCGTTTATGGGGAACTGCAGAGTGGGAGCAGCAGACTCCAGCCTGCGTCTCTTTTGCTGCATTTTCCGCGGAGATGCGGAAGGTGTTCGGTTCCGTTCGTCTGGGTCCCGACGCTGCCGGAGGTCTGTTGAGCCTGAGCCAGGGTCCCGGCACGGTGGTAGATTACGCCATAGACTTCCGCACCAGCAGCCGCCGCAGCAGCTGGAACGAGCCGGCGCAGTGTGACGCATATCTGAGAGGATTAGCGGATTATATGAGAGATGAGCTGGTTTCCTATGATCTCCCTGCTTCCTTGGATGGGTTGATCGAGCTCACCTCTCGGATTGACAGGCGAATCCAGACCCGGAGAGGAGAGCAGCAGACATAGAGCAGACATAGAGCATAGAGCTGGACCCGCTCTATGTCGCCGCTCTATGTCCCGCTCTATGCCTTTACTGTGGTCGGGCTGGACATATTGTTTCCCGTTGTCCGGTAAAAGGCAGAGCTCATCAGTAATGGGGAGTAAACTGGTGGGCCAAACCTCTGAGCTGATCCCCAATCTAAGACCCTTGTGCCATGCTCGACTCCTTCTGACAGGCAAATCTCAGGCCCTGGCTGTCTTTATCGACTCCGGATCAGATGTCAGTATCATTGACGAGGAGCATCCAACAGGTTTGGCTGCCCCAGCCGGTACCGGCTAATGCTTTGGATGGTCACTTGCTGGGAACGGTGACACACCAAACGACACCGGTCCATATGCTCATGTCGGGGAACCACCATGAGACAATCCAATTTCATGTGCTACGGTCCCCCCAAATTCCTCTGATTTTGGGTTATCCGTGGCTCCCCCACCACAACCCGAACATTGACTGGGCGACGGGATCCATCTTAGCTTGGAGTTCCTTCCTTCATGTTTTTGTTTATCTGGACGATATTTATTTTTTCAAAGAATCTCAAGGAACACATCCACCACGTCCAGACAGTTCTTCAGAGACTTCTGGAGAACTCACTGTTCGTCAAGACGGAGAAGTGCGAGTTCCACACTTCTTTGGTCGCCTTTCTAGGCTACATCGTGGGTCAAGGAAGTGTGGAGATGGACCCCTCCAAAGTTTCAGCGGTTACCTCGTAGCGGGTTCCTGATTCCTGGAAGGAGCTGCAGCGTTTCCTGGGATTCGCTAACTTTTACAGATGGTTCATCCGTGGCTAAAGCACCGTGGCCGCCCCGCTCACCGCCCTGACCTCGTCCAAGGTGACGTTCCGATGGTCCCCTGCAGCCGAGGAGGCTTTTCAGGACCTCAAGGGCCGGTTTACGTCAGCTCCTATCCTACAAGTACCAGACCCCGCTGGTCAGTTGGTGGTGGAGGTGGATGCTTCTGACGTAGGGGGTGGGGGCCATCCTGTCGCAATGTTCTGGTAAGAACCAGAAGCTCCACCCCTGTGCTTTCTTTTCGAGAAGATTGAGTCCGGCGGGGAAACTATGACGTGGGGAACCGGGAGCTTCTAGCAGTCAAGTTGGCGTTGGAGGAGTGGCGACACTGGCTTGAGGGGACAGAACAACCATTTCAGGTTTGGACTGACCATAAGAACCTGGAATATATCAGGTCGGCACAAAGACTTATTCCCGGCAAGCCAGGTGGTCGTTATTTTTCACCCGGTTTAATTTTTTTCGCTCCTACCGCCCGGGCTCCCGCAACGTGAAGGCCGACGCTCTGTCCCGGCAGTTCGGGAGGGGGGGAGACACCTGCGGTATCCCGGACACTATTCTCCCTGCTCCTCGAGTGATCGGCGTCCTCGCTTGGGAGATTGAGGAGAGGGTTAAGACCGCTTTGGTGGACCAACCCGCTCCTAGTTCTTGTCCTCTCAACCGGTTGTTGTGCCTCAAGTTTTGAGGGCTGAGGTGCTTCAGTGGGCTCACAGCACCAGACTTTCCTGCCACCCTGGGATACAACGTACCAGAGGGATTGTCCTGCAACGGTTCTGGTGGGCCACGCTGGAGGCTGACACCCGGGAGTTTGTGAACGCATGTCCTGTGTGCAATCGGCACAAACCCTCTCACCAAGCGCCTGCTGGCCTCCTTCATCCATTACCAGTCCCACGTCGCCCTTGGTCACATATTTCTTTGGACTTTGTGACTGGTCTACCACCGTCCCACGGACATACTGCCATCTTGACGGTGGTAGATCGGTTTAGTAAATTGGCTCATTTCATACTCCTGCCTAAGATCCCGTCAGCTAAGGAGACGGCGGAACTTATTCTTCTCCACGTTTTTCGCCTCCACGGACTGGCGACTGATGTGGTTTCCGACCGGGGGCCCCAGTTCACCTCTGTGTTTTGGAGGTAATTTTGTGAACTGATCGGGGACGGTCAGTCTCACCTCCGGTTTCCACCCACAGGCCATGGCCAGACGGAACGGAAGAATCAGGAGATGGAGACCACTCTCCGCTGCATGGTGTCCGATCATCCAACGGCCTGGTCAAAACAACTCCTGTGGATGGAGTATGCCCACAACACCCTCATCAGTTCCGCCACTGGTCTTTCCCCTTTCCAGTGTGCCTACGGTTTTCAACCCCCATTGTTCTCTGCATTAGAGAGGGAGGTTACCTGTCCGTCTGTCCAGGCTTTCATCAGACGTTGTCGGAGGACTTGGAGGCAGGCCCGAACAACCCTGCTTCAGTCTGCTAACCGGTACGCCACATCAGCGAACCGCCGACGCACCAAGGCACCTGTGTACCAGGTAGGCCAGAAGGTGTGGCTTTCCACTCAGAACATTCCCCTTCGGGTGGAGTCTAAGAAGTTAGCGCCCAGGTTTATTGGACCCTTCGAGATTGTCAAGGTTATTAACCCTGCAGCGGTCCGACTGAGTTTGCCCCGGAACATGAAGATCCATCCCACCTTCCACGTCTCTAGGATTAAACCTGTCCGGGAGAGTCCTATGATCCCTGCCGCCCCTCCACCACCACCCCCTAGGATGATCGATGGGGGTCCTACTTACACCCTTCGTCGCCTGCTCTGTTCCCGTCGTAGAGGAAGAGGGGTACAATATTTGGTGGACTGGGAGGGCTATGGTCCTGAGGAGAGGCAGTGGATTCCTTCTCGTCACATCCTAAACCCACAACTCATCCGAGACTTCCACCTGCGATACCCGGAGCAGCCTTCTAGGACCCACGCCCAACCAGGCGTTAAGCCAGGGGTACTCGTCCGCTACAGACCAGGGGCTTCGTCCAGGAGGAGGGTGAGGCATCATCGGTCGAGGAGGACGAGGACTTCCAGGAGAGGGAGGCCGAGAGAGCATCTTCAGATGAGTATTAACCCTCCCCATACCCCCACCTCCCACCCTGTGTCTGTAGGTTTTTGTTTAGTTTTTTTTTGTTTCAGTTTTGGGGTTAGTTGTCATTTTTCATAGACTTTTCTTAGACGTCAGGAGCCGTCCATTTAAGGGGGGGTTTTGTCACAGTCTGCTTCCTCACTCACCTATTTTCTGCATTAGCATTCCTTAGTCACCTGGTAGTCACACCCTGTTTCTCTCTCACACTCTGTTACACCCATCAGCTCCACTAGTATATAGGCCCACTTCACTCTCACCTCAGTGCCAGATCGTACTTCGCAGCATGCCAGTCTTTCCCGCATTACCTCCCAGATTGCTCTCCCGGTTTCGACCTTGTCTGCCCCAGACCAGCCTGCCTTGCCTGTTTCCTGACCCTGCCTTTCCCTGGACTATTCTGCCTCGCCTGCTTCCTGACCCTGCCTGTACCTGCGTCTCCCGTCTTGCTTACTCCTGGAACCCTCGCCTGTCCCCGACCAGCCCTTTGCCTACTGTCTGCCGGTTTGTTCATAATAAAGCTGGTTACCGACTATCCTTGGTTTCCCGTGTGTTGCATTTTGGTTCTCAGCTCGTTTGTGACAGTTTGTCTGCCAGGCTCAGGATTCAGACCCTCATCCCCACAACAACACTTTGAGCTCTGACCCAGTGGTCAGAGCTCACAGTGTTGTTGTGGGGATGAGGGTCTGGGCTATGCGACTCCATCTATCTGCCCTGATGGTTATACTACATCAACACTTCTTTTTAAATAATCTTAGTTATTTTTAAAGATGTGTTTTTGACAAGAGATATATTTGCAGATAAAGTGTTGAAAGAGGGAGGAAGTGGGGTCTGAAAAGTACAGCCGTGCTTGGGATTCAAACCCAAATTGATAAAACATTCATACATTTATTTAGGTATAAAGTCATTTACATAAAATAGGTTTAATCTGGAAGAGCAGGGTTGTTTTGCACTCCCATTTTTGTCAAGATATGCGTTCGGCCAGAGAGATTTATATTCTGAAGATACAGTGGGAGCTTTTCTACCAGGCTCAGGATTCAGACCCACATCCCACTGGTTGCTGTCTGTCCGCTCTGACCACTGAGCTATACGTCTTCTATCCGCAGCGTCTACAAAGTGCAACACAGAAAAAGGATGAAACCAATATATTAAATTACTTTTAAAATAAATTCCTACCAACATCCCTTCACACATCTTCTAACACTGGTTATACTGCATTCATACATTTTTTTAATGAAGGTTTATTTTTATTTGATCTGAATTGTACTGCCATGCAAAGGATTCAAAGCCACATTCCCACTGATTATGGGCTGACCCTAACCCTAACTTTGGCTCTTCTTCGTCATGCATTATTCCCTTGGACCTATTTTAATATCACTTTCTCTCTTTGGACAATCAGATCTCCATGCTTTGTGATCCCCCCCCACACACACACTGACTACACCTGGGCTCATTCTCACAGTTTCTACCGCAGCACCACTCATCCCTACATTTGCCACAAATCCCCAAAGAGTGTCTGCAGACGGAAGAACTGTGACCAACATCGTCTGCTGACCAGGTGCCATCAAGCCAAATGTGGGACAAAATTAAGTTGTGCGGGACATGTTACTGCTTTGCTAAGCTAGTTTACATTTCAATATAATGTTTATCTAACCCAGGGGTGTCCGAACTTTTTCACGAGGTCCACATACAGGAAAATATACGAAGGTCTGGGCCCTCACTAGAGGTATATCGCCTCATAAGTTCAGTTATAAGTTGGAAAAATCAATCAAATGCCACAGAAAGCGGGACTGCTTGGGGCCCCAGACCAGTAGGAGGCGCCAAAAGAAGGTTGATTTCATTGGTCCACAGCAAGGGTGTCCAAACTACGGCCCGGACCATCTTGAATTGGCCTTCAGCTAATTCAAAAGTGTAATGACTAGGAAGTATAATACACTTCTGCTTGTCTTATATTGTACTTCTTAAATATATGTTCAAATATATTACACAGTATTCAAATAAGCCCAGTTTTCTAATAAATTCAGTCAATTAAAGTTGAAAACATATTCCAACAAATCTAAGTTGATAAGAAAAAGAAATGACCTTGACATCAACCCTTCATATTTCCTCTTCTTATAAGCATTCTGAAGCTTCTGTTTTAAGGAATGAGCTGCCAACACAATAAATGAAAATGAAACCCTATGGAGAGCAGGGATGTCGGATGTTTTTTTCTTACATACAAGTATCAAGAATAATTTACCTACATTGGATTGACTTTTCAAACTTATAACAGAACTTATGAGGCCATATACCTCACCTTTAGTTAGTGGCCCAGCACTTCGTATATTTTTCTGTAAAAAGTGTGGACACCCCAGGTCTACAGCAACGACAACATGGAAATGGCTATGCAAAACACACTGCAATGACATCTCCAGAACCCCCCTAAAAGGGTCCCCATGCTACTTGGCAAGGGGGCCACAGCAACGACAACATGACACCCCCTTTAATTCCTTGCCATGTAGAAGACATGCTACTAGCGCGCTGTCGAAAGCTTTTTAATTTCAGTTGTCGGTGTGTGTGTTAGTGTGAGTGTGTGTGTGTGTGTGTGTGTGTGTGTGTGTGTGCCTTGGGTACAAACATCCTCACTAGCTGATGTGTATCAAAGTGTAGCATCACCCATCTAGATCTTTCTCCATCGCTCATCCTCTATTCTGTGTCTGTCTACAACTCTGTCACACGTTCTGAATCTAACGGCATCAAGTGAGACCGGAACTCCGTGGACGAAACCTTTTAGGGGAGCATCTTCTTCAAAGTAGATGAAAATAACGCTTTTTTAATAAGAAAGTTTGAATGACTTTGTATACTGCAGGGTAGCTTGTGAATTTACTCCAGGTGTAACTAAAGGCTAATTTAACAGAGTTGATTATATTTCACATCATTCATGCAGATCTGTAACTAAAGGTATTAAATACATGTAGTGGAGTAAAAGTACACCAATTACCTGAATTGTAGTGGAGTAGAAGTACAAGTAGAACAATATGGAAATGGTCAAGTGAAGTACAAGTATCTCAAAATTGTAGTTAGGTACAGTACTTGAGTAAATGTTCTTAGTTACTTTCCACCTCTGTGTATACAGTATATATATGCTGTATGACTAATCCACTGCTCACAGAAGTGTAGTAACTAATTAAAGTATGACCATTCATACAAGAGTTTTAACAACTTGTTTAAATGACCGTTTTCAATCGGATGTATTTACACATGGCTGTTGACATTGATTAATATCACTTAAAAAAATGTTTAACTTAGAAACGATAAGCGTTAGCAATGGCGGCTGGCTAACTTATGCAGACTGTAGCTGCTGTATATCGTAATGTAAAAGTTGACGCCAAAACGACGGTTGTAAAAATAGGTTTTATGACTGTAAATGGGAACATAAAAAAACCTTTAGTGTTGTTATTTACTTTGAATATCTCTGATGCGCCTCGCGACAGGTCCACTGTCAATCAAAAGCGGGAGGGGGGCGGGTTCGGAGAGAAGCCGTGCCGTGAGTGGCTCTGTCCATTGTGAACTCGCGTCGTGATTGGCTTATGTCCAATCTCACAATGGAGAGCGATTATCACGATTGGATGATAGATTGGAGATTGGGCAGACCAACAAGGAAAACCGTCCAAGATGCGTGACGTTCTTCTTCTTCTTGGTTTTTAGAGGCGGTTGGCGTCCAGATGTGGCATTACCGCTAGAGATGGCAAATCCGGATCCTTTTACAGACTCTGAGTCTTCTGAGTCAGTCATTAAAGAGATCCGGATCATACGAGTCATTTGAGTCATATGAGTCAGCATCACCAAGAGCGTAGAAATCCTACCGGTGAAACCGAAAAGTTGTTGCATTTCACGAGCATATTAAACTAATGTTACATTAACCTCCGCTACACAGTGTCTTTTGCTTTAATAAAAAATGTTGATCACAAAAAAAAAGGGTTATTTTGCGATTTGGCGAATCTGAGTCTGCTGTTGACTCGTGCATGACGACGAGTCTGCTGGATCTCTGGATCTGCTGCAATACGGTTACGGCTCTGAGTTCGCTATGTTTTGCACAGTGAGTCAGGATTTGCGAATCTCTGAGTCTGCTGTTGACTCGTGCACAATAGCCGCGGGAAGTAGGGGTGCTGGACTGGAGGCGGGGCTGCGAGTGGTGTACATTTTAAAAACTTCATTTTACTGTTGTTGAAATCTCTCCCCACTTTTGTCCGCACCCCCTAAGTAAAATGACTTCCCAGTTCCCGCGGCTATGCTCGTGCATGACGAGTCTGGATCTCTGGATCTGCTACGGTTACGGCTCTGAGTCCGCACGAGTCTGCAGGAAGTTTCACTGATCCGCGTCCACTCCCCTGAGCCAAACGATAACTTCTGGCAGCTATCCTACTTGCTAAAGGCTAGGCAGATTGACTGGGGTACGTTGTAATGTGATTTTACATGTTATAAGGAGGGTACTAGCGAGTGACGCAATTTATAGTTTTAATTTGTACGTCACCAGGTGTAGGACTCAAAGGACTCGGGTTAATCGAGAGGGGACTCGTCACGACCAGCTCATTACTAGGATCCGGGTTAATGATCCGGATGAATCAGGACTCACCCATCTCTAATTACCGCCCACTACTGGATAACTAATACAATTACCTTTATCAAAACTAACGGAAACTTCAATATAGGTAAAGATGACAATAAATAAACATAATTAGGCTAAATATTTGAACCTCTTATCTTGAAAAACTAGCCTACTGATTGAACTGCTCTAGACTGAGAGGAGATGACTCTCTGAGCACCATCAACAACTAGTTAAATCCTCACAGACTTTCTTTCTGCCTCATCAGCACAGTCGTGGCTTTCTTCCTCATTTTCCATCAAGCCACTAGACGCCTTCAACAGACATTTCTAACGCGTTTTCCTTCTTTTATATTTGCTTAACTCACAGTTGATGAGTTGCTTGGCCTCCGATGGTTTGGATGATATTTTGCAATGTGTTTGCTAAAAAAAATAACAAACTTTTCACAAAGGTGCCTTTACAATAGTCAAAACAAATCAAACAAAAGAGGCAAAACTCAAATAAAATAGCAACTTAGGTGCTCGTTCTTTCTTTCTTTCTATGTTAAGGCTTGTATAACTTTAATTGTAACTTAAACGGTATCTTAACGGTTAAAAACTGCCTCGACGGCGTCTTTCTGACAGGTTTCTGACCCATCTCTGTCTCTATAGAGGAGGCGCGTGGGAATTGTAGTCCTTTATATGTTGTTGACTACAAACGTCACGATTAGGTGGCCTTTTTTATAAAAACAAAAATACTGGCTCTAACAATCACACACCATGGCCAGAAACGCTATGAACTTAGTCTTGTCCTAAAACAAGCAATAATCCTCTCGACTCCAAACAGATTTACACTCCCTGTTTCCTAGACTCTTCCATTTCTTTTCTTTAATAACAATTCACTCAAAACAAACAATTCAATTTAAAGGCTTTATTGTCAAATGCACATAAGCTACAGAGTAGAGATGGCAATAGAAATCTTAAGACATAAATCATGACAAAGACATCAAAGATAAGATGAAAATAGTGCAAGAAATCTATATAAACGTAAATAGAACATGATATACAAGAACAGAATGTAAAATGTAATTTTGTACACTAAGATGAAAATACTGTTTATTAAGGTGATAACTATTGAGATAAATACATTGCAAGATGACAACAGATGAATGTTTATGGGAGTTCTTAACAGAGTTCAGGTGTTTAACAGTCTTATTGCCTGTGGGATCAAACTGTCTCTGAGTCTGGTGGTTTTCGTCCTGATGCTACAGAACAGTTTGTTGCTGGGGTGAAGCACCCAGATAAAGCATCTTAATAATGGTGCACCTAAACGAGTAATGCATTGAAATAAAATGCTTCTTTTGTTAAAGGTCAGTGTACCTTCGTTTTCATTTTTTAACGGCGACTGTAATATTTTTTGTTTTCAAACCATGAATGGAGACTGTCTTTCTGATACAGACACATACTATGTATAAAAGACGTCAGAAAGTGCATTTTGCATGATAGGGGACCTTTAAAGGATCTGCTGCTAACGTCTTGGTGCCAGATACCACTCCTTCAGAGGTCTAGTGGAGTCCATGCCTCCACGGGTCAGGGCTGTTTTGGCCGTAAAAGAGGACCTACAATATTAGGCAGGTGGTCCTAATGTTATGGCTGATCGGTGTTATTTATGTTTCTTCTCTACATCTTCTTTGTAAGAAAAGCTTTAAGTGAAATGTATTGTTTGTTCTTTATGGAAATATACCGTCAGTTGATCCAGTTTTCACTTCCTGTTTGACACCCGAGTCTCCTGAAAGAATAATAATAATCAAACATGAACAGAGAGAAACATTAGCAGCTAAAACTATTGAAGAGAGCTGAAACAAGATGGAATAGATACATGTTTTCATTTTAAGATCAGACTTTAATGTAGAATATCCTGATGAATGGAGGGTATGGTTTCAATACTCACATCTCTTCTGTTTCTTGGCTCTGATCGTCTTGCCATTGATCCTGTAGGGACAGGAAATTGTCATGGTTTTGGAAACAACTAGTCTAGAAACAAAACACATGACAGCAGAACCAAGCAGACTCACTCCTCTGTAAAATCCTGTATATCCATTAAAAAGTTGCTTACTTACTAAAATGTGGATTTGCATTTTAAAAAAATAAAGGAGAAACTGCAGTGAATGGGTAGCATGATGAGTTGTGCTAAGCTAGGCTACATCTGGAAGGAAAAACTGGAGGGACTACTCAGTGTGAAACACATCAACCCCCAACACAAAACTGCTGAACCAGCAGAGAGTCGACCCCTTACTGACCAGAGAGTCTGCAGTCTGCAGTCTGGACTCTCCAGAAGATCTCTCAGCAGCTCCACTCCTGAATCCTGCAGATCGTTGTGACTCAGGTCCAGATCTCTCAGATGGGAGGGGTTGGACTTCAGAGCTGAGCCAGAGCAGCACAGCTGATCTCTGACAAAATGCAGGTCCTCAGTCTGAATAAAGAAAACATGATGTAAGTTTCAAGGTTTAATAATCTGTTCAGAGCTGAAGAAGGTTTAGTAGTCAGAGTGAAGAAAGATGTAGATCCATGATAATCAATCAATCAATCAATCAATCAATCAATCAATCAATCAATCAATGTTTATTTATATAGCCCAATATCACAAATGTTACATTTGTCTCAGTGGACTTCACAGTCTGTACAGAATATCAGTAGACAATACGACACACTCTGTCCTTAGACCCTCACATCGTACAAGGAAAAACTTCCAGAAAAAGGAAAAACCCCACAGTTTAAGGGGGAAAAAAATGGGAGAAACCTCAGGGAGAGCAACAGAGGAGGGATCCCTCTCCCAGGACGGACAGACGTGCAATAGATGCCGTGTGTAAATTGAGAAGATAATACATTTACAACATAGGTAGTCCAAATGTTTGGAAATGCATGTGTCTATAATAAGAAGATGAATCCACGAGGATATCCATCCAGGACTTATGATCCAGGACCACAGCAACAGGCACAGCCACGACTCAAGATCAAGTTCAAACTCTGCAGCAGTTTTTCTCTGTCATCAGATCTTTAACAACTCCTTCATCTCCCTCACAGCTCATCAGGACTGACAGCATCTTCACCGACTCATGGAGCACAGAGTGAGTCTGTGGAAGCTGAAACAATGTCCATCACACATTCACCTTCTCTTTGTTATTCTGATAAATACTCAACCATTTGGAAAAACATAATAAGATTAACAATTACAATGTCTTTGTTCTCAGGCACATTTTTAAAGACAACAATACTATATGAACTACAGTCAGTGAACTGACCTGAGAGTCTCCAGTCTGCAGTCTGGACTCTTTAGTCCAGAACTCAGCAGATCCACTCCTGAATCCTTCAGATCGTTGCCACTCAGGTCCAGATCTCTCAGATGGGAGGGGTCAGACTTCAGAGCTGAGGCCAGAGCAGCACAGCTGATCTCTGACAAACTGCACCACCTCAGACTGAATAAAGAAAACAGGATGTAAGTTTAAACTATTCAGTCAGCATCAGCATCATGGAGCTTCATACAAATGTGGGAAAATTCAAATACTGAATATAATTTATGTTTGATAGTTTTAATAGAAACATTTATTCAGTTGTCTTTTATATAATTTATTAAAAACATGATGGAGACTGTGAGATGAATTTCAGGTGTTTAAGATGTTCAGAGTGAATTATGCAGTGAAGGATTGTTCTTGTTATATTTAAATGTAAAGATCAACATGGCTCTGCTACAGTCAGTGAACTAAACCACAGAAGAAGAAAGTAGACTTTAGCATTGAGATACTCAGTGAGGATCAGAGTAATATCAGCCTGATGTCTGCAGCTCAGAGTCAACACAACTCTCACATATTAATCTCAGCACAGAAGAAAAAGATGGAGAACTGACCTGAGAGTCTCCAGTCTGCAGTCTGGACTCTCCAGAAGATCTCTCAGCAGCTTCACTCCTGAATCCTGCAGATCGTTGTCACTCAGCTCCAGATCTCTCAGATGGGAGGGGTTTGACCTCAGAGCTGAGACCAGAGAAGCACAGCTGATCTCTGACAACCTGCAGTTACTCAGTCTGAATAAAGAAAACATGATGTAAGTTTCAAGGTTTAATAATCTGTTCAGAGCTGAAGAAGGTTTAGATGTCAGAGTGAAGAAAGATGTAGATCCATGATAATCCAAGTTCAAACTCTGCAGCAGTTTTTCTCTTTCTTCAGATCTTTAACAACTCCTTCATCTCCCTCACAGCTCATCAGGACGGACAGCATCTTCACCGACTCATGGAGCACAGTGTGAGTCTGTGGAAGCTGAAACACTGTCCTTCACACATTCACCTTCTCTTTGTTATTCTGATAAATACTCCTCCACAGGAAGAAAAACAACTTGAATGTTCTTTGTTCTCAGCCAAATTCAGAAAATTATAAAACCAAAAATAGCCTATGAACTACAGTCAGTGAACTGACCTGAGAGCCTCAAGTCTGCAGTTTGGACTCTTTAGTCCAGAACTCAGCAGCTCCACTCCTGAATCCTGCAGATGTTCTCACTCAGGTCCAGATCTCTCAGATGGGAGGGGTCAGACTTCAGAGCTGAGGCCACGACTTTACAGTGAGTCTCTGAGAGTCCACAGGAAGTTAGTCTGTCAGGACAGATATTACAGAGTGAGTTATTCACAAAAAGATGTAACATATTTACTTCAGGCATTTGATGAAAAAATTAGACACATCATGTCCAGATTAACATTCACTGTTAGTCCACTTAATATATTGTGGATTTTTTCATAATGGCTGATTTATAAAGTTAATCAGATCTGGACTTACTTGGCCTTCCTGCAGTTCCTCACAGCTGGAATCAGTCTCCGTCGTCCCTCATCTGATGTTTTGTACTTCACCAGGTCCAACTCATCCAGAACCTCCTCTGACATCTGCAGCATGTCGGCCAGAGCTGAGCAGTGGATCTCAGAGAGTTTCTTCTCTGATCTGTTCTCTGACTTCAGGAACTTTGTGATCTTCTGATGTACTGAGTGGTCCTTCATCTCAGTCAGACAGTGGAAGATGTTGATGCTCCTGTCAGGAGAGATTTCATCACTGCTCATCTCCTTCAGGTTGCTGATGGCTCTCTGGATGTCTTTGCATCCCAGTAGGCCTTTGAAGAGTCTCTGGATGATTTTTGGACGGTTGTCTGTGCGACCCAGCAGGCCTCCTAAGAGTCTCTGGTTGGACTCCAGAGAGAGGCCGTGGAGAAAGCGGACAAACAGGTCCAGGTGGCCATTTTCACTTCTGAGGGATTTCTCCATGGCTCCCTTCAGTAAGACATCCAGGGATGGGTAATCCTGATCACTGTATACCTGTTGCTATAGTCTCCCTGCAGGAAGTCCTTCAGTACCGCTGTGTCTCTGTTGGTGTAACAGTGCAACATGTAGACTGCAGCCAGAAACTCCTGAATGCTCAGATGAACAAAGCAGTAGACTGTTTTCTGGAAGATCACACTCTCTCTTTTGAAGATCTCTGTACAAACTCCTGAGTGCACCAAGGCCTCGGTGACATCAAGACCACAGCGCCAGGTCTTCTTGGTAGAACATGATGTCCCTTTCTCCAGATGTTCAAACGCCAGCCTCCCCAGCTTCAGAAGAAGCTCCCTGTCAGCCTCCGTCAGCTGCTGTGGACTCGTCTCATGTCCCTCTTCATACTTCTGCTTCTTCCTCTTGGTCTGGACCAGCAGGAAGTGTGAGTACATGTCAGTGAGGGTCTTGGGCAGCTCTCCTCTCTGGTCTGTAGTCAACATGTTCCAGAACTGCAGCAGTGATCCAGCAGAAGACTGGGATCAGACACATGATGTGGAGGCTCCTGGAGCTCTTGATGTGAGAGATGATTCTGCTGGACAGGTCTTCATCACTCGATCTCCTCCTGAAGTACTCCTCCTTCTGGGCGTCAGTGAAGCCTCGTACTTCTGTTACCCTGTCCACACACTCAGGAGGGATCTGATTGGCCGCTGCAGGTCTGGAAGTTATCCAGACGAGAGCCGAGGGAAGCAGCTTCCCCCTGATGAGGTTTGTCAGCAGCACGTTGACTGAGGACTGCTGTGAGACATCAGACACAACCTCATTGTTTCTGAAATCCAGAGAAAGTCTGCTTTCATCCAGGCCGTCAAAGATGAGCAGCACTTTACAGACAGCCAGCTGCTCTGCTGTGACCTTCTGTAAGGTTGGATGGAAAACATGGAGCAGCCTGAGAAGACTGTACTGCTCACCTTTGATCAGGTTCAGCTCCCTGAAGGAGAGCGGGATCACCAGACTGACATCTTGGTTTTCCAAACCCTCGGCCCAGTCCAGAGTGAACTTCTGCACTGAGAAGGTTTTTCCAACGCCAGCGACTCCGTTGGTCAGGACCGCTCTGATGTGTGTCTGTTGGTCAGGTAAGGCTTTAAAGATGTCCTGGCACTTGATTGGAGTTCATGGAGGGTCTCTTCTTGGAAGCTGTCTCCAGCTGCCTCACCTCATGTTGGGTATTAACCTCTTCACTCTGTCCTTGTGTGATGTAGAGCTCAGTGAAGATCCTGTTGAGGAGGGTTTCACTTTCATCAGTTCCTTCAGTCACACGTTCACATCTCCTCCTCAGACTGATCCTATGTTTATCTAAAACCTCCTGCAGACCACTATCTGCTGGAAGAGAAGAACACATGAGAGATAAATGAAAGTGGTTAAAAATCACAAAACAATTAATAGGAAGAATATTTTTCTAAAATGAAGACACCAGCCGAAATATGTTGAGACTCACTTTGTATAATGCTGCATCTTTCTCCACATTGAGGACAGCAGGAGTCTCCTGATGGAGGTTGCTGCTCCCAGTATGAGGTGATGCACTGTCTGCAGAACCAGTGTCCACAGCTGGTAGAGACTGGATCCTTCAGGACGTCCTGACAGAAAGCACAGCTGCACAGCGGCTCCTCCACAGGAACATGACTTTTCCTCTTCTCTCTGTGGAGATGAATACATCCTTTATAGCACTTTACATTAGTGGTGGACGATGTTAACCAATGTTACAAAGATGGCGGATGGCGGCCATCTTGGATTTCCAAGATGAGCCGCCATGCAAAAGCTATAAGTGCCAATATCTCGGCTTCCAATCTTGGTGTCAAAGTATACATTTTCTAGGTCAAGCAATGCATTAAAGCTATTGTGAATATCATTAGATGATTATTTGCACCGAGATCAAATAAATATGGTAATACTGGCAATGTATTCACATCATTTTTTACTTGGTTCCTAAGCGGCTCGACTATAGGTCATATGTACATTAATATAAGTCATTTACATGTACATTGATAAATGGACAATATGCATGAATTGAATTGAACTTTATTTTATTTCGAGTACTTTCACATCAAAAGTACCCGGAGGTTCCTGTTGTGTCTTCTGTGTCTCAATAATTAGCAGATCTGACTTCTTTCCAGCCGTAGTTTCCCTCTCTCAGATAGAGAGGGAGGGTATGGATGGTTTACATGCTTAAAGAAGGTGCTCATATCCCCCTCTCTGTGTTGCATGGCTATATATAATTGGGAAAAGAGTGCCACATCATCCCTTAACATTGAGATCTGCCCTGCCTGCTTGGTCTTGGTCCTGGGTGTTGGGCATCTAAAGAGAGGCAGTGAGTTATTTTTGTCCCTGATCACTGTCTTATGGTGCTTGTTGTACTGATCTCTGCCCACTGATTCCACAGTGCGGACTGTGTTAACAACAGACTCGTCAATGATGTTCGTGTGTCCAGCATTAGAAGATCGGGGGTATCATCTAGGAATGGATTGCTCATCCCACTGATGGTGTGCTCCAGAGCTAGTGCTTGCTCTTTGAATGTCTTCTGTGTAGACATTCCTTCTTCATGGTTATGTTGTATATTGCCTTTTTCTAAAATATACTCCTGCTCAAACTCTTTCAGGAGTCGTGCTTGTTCAGGCCCTGCGATCATCCATTTTTGAAGGCTGAGGGATTCTCGGTGAGTCCCACAGCACCCCCTGAACCCTTCACCAGATCATTATTCTGCTCATGAGCCTGGTCTATCGGTATGCTTGAGAATCTGTTTGTGGTTTTGGGAACAACCCAATGACCATGTTCTTCAAATTCCTTGTGAATGGAACACAATGGCAGTGGGTAGAGAAGAAAAGGGAGTCGGAATTTAGAAAATATATTCGTTCAATCTCAGTAATTTATTCATTGAAATTGGGTCCTAATGAAGGGGTCTACAATGAGCCAAATTGAATTGATATATTGTCCGAATGGACCAAATAATTAAATATTGGCAAACAATAGTCACATTATGATATTCTCAATAGCTTTAATGCATTCCCTGACCCAGAAAATGTATATTTTGACACCAAGATTGACCTTCTAACTGGCTTGGAAGCCGAGATATTGGCACTTATAGCTTTTGCATGGCGGCTCATCTTGGAAATCCAAGATGGCCGCCATTCGCCATCTTGATGAAGTGGCTCTCCCCCAAAATTTAAAGCTATGGTGATGTAGAACACATGGAAAAAATGTGGTGCTTTTATCCGGCGTGTCCCATAATTTTGCTAAGCTGCCGCACTATTTGATATTATTAAAAGGTTTTTATCCTTTTTCCACGGCTTATCCGAAGTCAGATTCCCAAACCAGTGTAGAGTAAAATCCCTCCACCAGGTCCTGGAACTGTCCCTCGGTCTCCTGCTAGCTGAACACCTCCCTAGGGAGTCGGTCAGGTGGCTTCCTTACTGCCCGAACCTCCTCAACTGGCTCTTTTCTGCGCGAAGGATCAGCTAAGTCCCCCTCCATGATGACTTAACTTCTCACCTTATCCCTAATGGAGATGCCAGACACCCTCCAGAGAAAACCCATGTAAGCCGCTTGTTTACCCGCACTACACAATTGGGCTTACCAGGTTTATCAAGTACACTTAAAATACTCGAGACGATGCAGTTATGTATTTGAAGTGGACAGGGCCATATCTCAACATTGCAATTGGCCAGGAAGCTGATACTTGAACTGTGCCCTGCATATAACCCATGGAATTAGTGGGCCGATTCCCGAGATGATTGGCAAACCTTTGATTTTGTGTGCCATTTCACACTCATATCTGAATAACTCTGATTTGCATGAAAGTTGGTGTACTGAGAAAAGTGGCCTCACAGATGAGTATTTCAAAGTTACGTGCATGTATCCCTTGGCATCTTGGAAATATGACCTTGTCCACTACACTACATAACTGCAGGATCTCGGGTATTTGAAGTGTAACGTACACTTAAAATACCCAAGACCCTGCAGAAATGTATATGAAGTGTAAAGGCCCATATCTCAACATTACAATGGACCAGGAAACTGATACTTGAACTGTGTCATGCCTCCGGCTCATAGATTGAGTCTGTCGAATTTGGAGATGATTGGACAACCTTAGATTTTGGACCTTTTCAAACTCTCTATGAAGACGTTGTACATTTCAAATACGTCAAGTCATGTAGTTTGGAAGGGTATTTCACATTGCCTCAAATGGAGATCAGTGAGGTCTCTGAGGTTACGTGATATTTGATTTTGGAACAACAATTTCTTGAGAAAAATATATAGTGGCCTTAATTGGTTGGCATCCAACAAAGGTCAAACTGTACGCCCGGCGTCCTCTAGGCTGTCCTACAGAGAGGTCACACCGTCGTCTAGGCCAGTGATTCTCAAACTTTTTTCAACAATGTACCCCCTTTGAAAAGAAATTCAGCCAAGTACCCCTGATCAGCGCAACAACTATTTGTTAGGGACAAAAAGCCTATATAAAGAGGTACAGTACAGCGCTGCACCATCAGTGTCTGATTTATTAAAACAACAACATTGTAACTGAGAAACACTTAAATGCTACATTTCAAATGTTTACAATCCATCACTAAATTCACGGCAAACCAATTTTAAAATCATGCAATAACACTAAGACGACATTAGTTGCATTGAACTGATCTTTTTAGTAAGTTGTACTTACAGTGAGAAACATGTGCTCGTGCTTCTCTGAGGATCTTTGTCATTCTGACAGGGAGGCAACCTGCAGTTATTACACTTCACGTTTTGAAATATGTGACTCTGTTCATATAAAACCCACACTGCTCAAACTTCCTTACTTTTCCTAAAATTGGTATATATTTCTTTCATTATTTTTTTTTTTCATTAACATAAAATAAATCTCACGTACCCCCTGCAGTACTCCAACGTACCCCTAGGTGTCCACGTACCCCCATTTGAGAACCACTGCTCTAGGCTTTCCTATGAAGATCTCCTGCCTCCAGCCCTCCAGCCCAGCCCCCAGAGGGGTCCCGCCGTGGCCCTTCGCCCCTGTCTCCAACCCCCTGAGCGTTCCCGCTGTTCCCGTTCTGCCTTGCCCCTCGGCCGTCCGCCCAAATAACGCATATCATTTATTTGTTGGACAACACTTTTTTAAAAATGAGTATATATCAATATTATCATTTCATCATGATTGTCATTGTGAAACCAGTTTATGCCACAAATATAATGATAAAACAACAGGTTCATAATACTTGAACACCATTGCAAAAAAGCCATTGACCGATCATCCTGAAGGATTTATAGTAATGTGAAAACTAATATTTAAAGGGGACCTATCATGCAAAATGCACTTTGTGATGTCTTGTATACATACATATGTGTCCCCGGTGTTCCAGGGAACTCACAAAGTGTCAGAAAACACAACCCTCTCTCTTTTCCTCCATACCCAAATCTCTAAAAACGGGGCTGCAACGGATTTGATACGGGTGGATTTTTTATTTGCACCTTTTTGACGTAATGTAGGTGCACTCCGCCTGATTGGTCAACTCTCCACCAATCAGGGGAATGAGAGGTTGGGCCATGTTGACTCTCCACTCGTCACAGCAGGCATGATAACATGACGCTCGTGCCGGGGCCGTGTCACGCCCCCCTCTTCCGCATGGGGGCGTGGTCAGCTGAATCAGACCTTGCAAAGACAGAGCTGGAGTGAGGCAAAATGAGGCATGGCTAAAATGCATGATCTGTTTCGTATTTTGAAAATTGAAACGTATTAATATACCTTATATAATATATATACCTTATATATTATTTAAATATAGCATGATAGGTCCCCTTTAAATACCCTTGAATAATGGTCACTGTGTTTCTTTACTGTACTGCGCTTTAACTGTAATTTACTTTAACTCTAATCTGCTTTGCTTCTTTACTGACTTCAAATGTGTTTCTTTGCTCTAAACAACTGTGATTATTACTGGGTGCGCTCATTTAGAACAGGTTCGATTATCAGGTCACATAAACACTGAATCCTCTTCAGGTCAGTTTACAGTAGAAACAGACTCTTACTCTGTGTCTGAGGGTCCAGGTTCATTACTGAAGGCTGGAGGATAGTGTTTAGACCGGTCACTCTTCAGAGACAGACAGCTGAAGACTGAAGATGTGTCCTCTTCCTCATCTTTTAAATCACTCATCTTCTCCAGTCTTAGAGATACGTCAGTAGCACTAAAGACACACACATACAGTACACATACATTATAATAACACACTTGTTTAAATCAAAACCGTCATAATAATAAACTTGGTTCAAATACAACAATCAGTCAGACTTCAGACAGGCCTCTACATGTTGACTGTGCTGGGCTGTCACATGTTATGTAACTCTGATGAATCAGAAACCAGTACATGGAAAACACTTTACAACATTTGCAGAAGTCTCATTGGACTCTAGGACGCTGATTTTTTATCAATAATTTATGTTTTGAAATCAGTTTAACAGAGTAAATAATGAAAGTGTTAAAAAGCATACCCTGGTGTTAACACTCACCCTGTTGTCCTCCTCTCTGTCGAAGTGTAAAATGGCGTCTGGCAGTCTGACTTCATTCTTTCTTTTTGAACGCCCTCACCTGTCTGCAGCTCCTCCTCTTGCTTCATAACCAGCCTCATCAGAGGAATGTGAACATACAGGGATTATATTCAGTAAGATAGAAATAGACATGCAGCAAGTAAACATCCTGCATTAAAAGCCTTACTTAAGCCCTGGGCCTATTTTTCAGGCCTCAGGACCTTTCTCAGGTACTACATTGTAAAACTCATTTTATTTAATTGAAATATCACTATAGGTATTCATTCCATTCAAATCCAACGGTTTTTTACCTTTTTGAAATATTCTCCCTGACCTATATACCACTTTTGGCCACAAAGCGTAATGCTGCGCCAGCTGGCAGTCAGACCTGCATGCATTACGCTTTGTGGCCCTATCTCTGGAATCTATTGGTCGATTTGGGTGATTGACACCTATTTGTAACCGTTAGAGCCAATAGAATCGAGGGGCAGTTCATAAATCCATGTAAACATTACCATTGGTCAGTTAGAATGACACGCTGCGTGCGCACCTCCTAAACTGGAAGCTCCGGCCGGCTAACCATTATAAGCCGTTTATTGCGTTTATTATTTACAAATGTAATGATGGATTATCAGTAATCATTTCAAAGTGATACAGAGACATTGGATTTGTGTTTCGTTTAGGTAAAAATGGTTAATATCGTCTGTTAGCTGAGTTTCTTCCCGTTGTTAAATGTTAAGCCCTGAGACGCTGTTTCTTGCAAGATGTTGCGTCTGGGCTAAGAGGTTGGTCACCTATTATGCAAAATCCTTCTCTTTTGTACATCAACATGTGTCCCCTCTTCTTCATGTCTCTTCTACATCAACATGTGTCCCATTTTCTTCATGTCTCTTCTACATCAACATGTGTCCCCTCTTCTTCATGTCTCTTCTACATCAACATGTGTCCCCTCTTCTTCATGTCTCTTCTACATCACCATGTGTCCCCTCTTCTTCATGTCTCTTCTACATCAACATGTGTCCCCTCTTCTTCATGTCTCTTCTACATCAACATGTGTCCCGTCTTCTTCATGTCTCTTCTACATCAACATGTGTCCCCTCTTCTTCATGTCTCTTCTACATCAACATGTGTCCCCTCTTCTTCATGTCTCTTCTACATCAACATGTGTCCCCTCTTCTTCATGTCTCTTCTACATCAACATGTGTCCCCTCTTCTTCATGTCTCTTCTACATCAACATGTGTCCCCTCTTCTTCATGTCTCTTCTACATCAACATGTGTCCCCTCTTCTTCATGTCTCTTCTTCATCAACATGTGTCCCCTCTTCTTCATGTCTCTTCTACATCAACATGTGTCCCCTCTTCTTCATGTCTCTTCTACATCAACATGTGTCCCCTTTCTTCATGTCTCTTCTACATCAACATGTGTCCCATTTTCTTCATGTCTCTTCTACATCAACATGTGTCCCCTCTTCTTCATGTCTCTTCTACATCAACATGTGTCCCTCTTCTTCATGTCTCTTCTACATCAACATGTGTCCCCTCTTCTTCATGTCTCTTCTTCATCAACATGTGTCCCCTCTTCTTCATGTCTCTTCTACATCAACATGTGTCCCCTCTTCTTCATGTCTCTTCTACATCACCATGTGTCCCCTCTTCTTCATGTCTCTTCTACATCAACATGTGTCCCCTCTTTTTCATGTCTCTTCTACATCAACATGTGTCCCCTCTTCTTCATGTCTCTTCTACATCAACATGTGTCCCCTCTTCTTCATGTCTCTTCTACATCAACATGTGTCCCCTCTTCTTCATGTCTCTTCTACATCAACATGTGTCCCCTTTTCTTCATGTCTCTTCTACATCAACATGTGTCCCCTCTTCTGTCTCTTCTACATCAACATGTGTCCCATTTTCTTCATGTCTCTTCTATATCAACATGTGTCCCCTCTTCTTCATGTCTCTTCTACATCAACATGTGTCCCCTCTTCTTCATGTCTCTTCTTCATCAACATGTGTCCCCTCTTCTTCATGTCTCTTCTACATCAACATGTGTACCCTCTTCTTCATGTCTCTTCTTCATCAACATGTGTCCCCTCTTCTTCATGTCTCTTCTACATCAACATGTGTCCCCTCTGTGTAAAGAGACTCTGAAAGTTTCAGGAACAAAGATTCTCTCTCTTTTTCTCCTGATCCATTTTTATAAAAACCTGTCTGAAAATGAGCTGATCAGATTTTGGCCACTTGATGATGTCATAACGATGTTTTGGCTTGTGTAGCCATTAGCCAATCAGCAACCAAGGTAACCCCCCCCACCTTATCACCTGAATCTCCTCCTAGAGCACCATTGAGTTCTTTGTAACCAAATCTCTCTCAGAGGGGCGTGGGGAGGGGCTCCTTATTTTCATCTAAAGTAACAGACAGAGAATCAGCACTTTGGAAACAGGCTGAAACAGAGGGGATTATGGGTAATGCTGCAATGATCTGTTTGGTGTTTCAGCCAATCAGAGACAGGCTCTGGATATATCTGAGACCTGTGATATATTGATGAAGAACAGTACAATAGGGGACCTTAAGTTAAAGTGTGTAGGTATTTAAGAGCTCTACTGTTAACTGTGCATTACATCTTTCCCTATTATGTATAATTAAAAACAATTACATTATTTGAATAAAAATGAAAACGTTGAGTTTTTTGGTCAATTTAAATTTCTTTATATATATTTTTTCAAGTTTGTTTTTATTATTCATATATTTTTTATGTTTTTTTAATATTATTATTTTAATATATTCTGTAGTAACTTCGTTTCAATCGTCTTTCTTTCTTATACCAATAATCGGAAAAGCAACTGCAACATTTCTTTAGTTTTAGTTTTTTACCTTAAAAGCTTACTGGCCAGGAAGTAATTTCAAAAATAAAAGCCCTCGTCTGTTAAAAGCATGGATTTGTTTAGAGAACAAACAACACTTGATGATAGCTATATTTTAAGATGTCGTGTGAATTACAAGAGAGAGTCCGTAGAGACAGGCTGTAATTCCCTCTCAGAGACTTTATTGATAAGACTAGCTTTCCATAGTGAGGTTTATTTTGAAAGCTATGGACGGATCAATAACCTAAACACAAATCTTTCCCATAACACAAACGTCTTAACAACCAGTGAGGTAAACAAGGAGGTTCAATCTTATTTCTATCAAAGCAAAGCCCAAAATATAAAAAAAATAAAATACGTTTAATTTGTAATAATCTTTTATGATTTAAGATATGCTTTTGACAAGAGATATCAGGTAGTGAAAACATTCCACCAGCTGCCACTGAATTACTGTACGAACGAATGACAATTGAAACGAAGTAATACAGAATATATTACAATAATAATATTAAACAAATATTTTAAAAAATTACAATAAAAAACATGAAAAATAATAAATTAAAAAAATAAAAACAAACTTGAAAAACGATATATAATGAAATGTAAATTGAGAAAAAAAAAACAAAATTTATATTTCTATTCAAATAATTACAAAAAATTGCATTATATATTAGGGCTGTCAGTCGATTAAAATATTTAATCGCGATTATCGCATGATTGTCCATAGTTAATTGCGATTAATCGCAAATTAATCGCCACTAATTATTTTAAAGCACATTTAAAAGCGATTTTTGGTCGAGCCAAAGTGCTGTACATGTAATAAAAACACATTACTAAACACATCCCTTTGACATCAGGACAGCAGAAACTCTGCATATCTTCCGTTGAAAACTGAAAACGCATCTATCTTGACTGTACCTTAGCAATTAAGTTATTGCAACAACAAAAATAAGCACTTATTAAGTTAATTTAGGCCCTCTAACTAATTCACCGGCACTTGCTATGGTATGATCTCGCTTGAAGTGAATATATCTGCACTTTCCTTCTTGTTCGGAGTTTGATTCTTTATGGTTTTTGCACTTATTGTTAGTCGCTTTGCATAAAAGCATCAGCTAAATTATATGTAATGTAATGGATGCTAAATTGCATATGTTGGGGATATTGTTTAAAAACGACTTGGTCAATTTGGGCACTCTTTCAGTGGTTTTTGGGGGTTATTGAGGATGCTGAGTCCATTACTGACATTTTTATGATAAAAAAAGACAGTTTAAACCAGAGAGTGGCCATATTTGTAATCTCTGTGGGCTGGTTTTGATGAATGTGTGTAAGTCGCTTTGGATAACAGCAGCTAACAAGTAACATGTATTGTCATATAATGCAATGTATTGCATTCATGTGTTTTATTATTGTTATTTATAACAATCCCATTGGGTGGCGGTATTGTCAAATAAATCCAGCGTGGCAACAACACGGAAGTGATGGCTGTTTTTTCTTTTAACCTTTTTTTAAATGTACTCAGTTGGTGTTATCATGTAACCTTTTAAAAATATCAAATGTAGAGAAACACACGGAAATAAAAACATAAAATACCAAGTTTGACGAAATTACACGGATGCTGCGTTAAAGGGCTGTCGGAAATGAGGGAAAGCATGATTATTGTTTAGTAATCTTGTATACAACGATACACAAACGAGATAAACACAACGCAAAATAAATTTAGAAGTCCTTCGCAACACCTGAACTAAATATAAATAACAAATCGAATCAAATGATTTTGTTTTGTACTTAAAAGTAAGAGGTTAGGTTTTTTTCTGCATCAAAGCATGGAAGTTCGGACTTTCAAATGAGTCCATGAACGCAACGAGTTCAACATGGCGGCCCAGCGGAGGAATTTGATGCAAAGCGTGAGAAAAACCTCCTTTTAAACCTTCTTTATTACATAAATATTGATGTTAAAATACCCATAAAGAGTGTTTAAGTCTCCCTTATCTCCCATGTGGTCGGCTGGGTTTGTCTTCTTCTGTTTGTCGGTGTTTAAGGATGCTAATGACAGCTAGTTTAGATGAGTTTTTCTTGTGGTTTGCTAACAGTTAGCTAGCTTTGCTAACTTTAATGGGATTTATTAGTGTATAAAACCCAGGAAAAGTCGACTTATTTAACTAGAAATAGGATGAATAAACTGAATATGTTACGGGGTTTAACTGTCCACATGTCGGTGTATGTTTTATTCATTTCTGAGAATGCTACTCGGTTTACCTGTTAGGCTTTTTCCTCCTAAACTCTGCACTTTGTGATTGTGTTCCTTATTGACACTTCCTCTATCAGTCTGAGGTCTGTGGTTCTAACTACTCAATGAAGAGACAATGTCAACGATATTAGGTGAAATATCCTTTAAATAAACCGTAGTGATTCTTTATAGTCCCATAAACAATCACAAAGTGCAAAGATTATGAGGAAAACACTAAAATACTAAACAAGTTAAGAGATTGTGAGTCTCAGATAGGTGTCAAACATACCGAGCGATGAACAGTAGTAGGAGGTTTGTCTATTTCCTGTGTAATGGCTCTTTTTCTAAGAATTATGATTGCATTTTAAAGCATTTTCTCATATTAGGGTACATGGAGGACTATAATGGGTCACTGCAGTTCATAACGAGGTTTTAATGAAAGGATATTTCACTTAATATCTTTGTCTGTCCATTGAGTCATTAGAAGCAGAGACCTGACTCTGAGAGAGAAAGTATCAGAGGGAGAAGTACTCAGATCTTGTACTTGAGTAAAAGTAGAAGTACTCAGATCTTGTACTTGAGTAAAAGTAGAAGTACTCAGATCTTGTACTTGAGTAAAAGTAGAAGTACTCAGATCTTGTACTTGAGTAAAAGTAGAAGTACTCAGATCTTGTAGTTGAGTAAAAGTAGAAGTACTCAGATCTTGTACTTGAGTAAAAGTAGAAGTACTCAGATCTTGTACTGAGTAGTAAGTAGAAGTACTCAGATCTTATACTTGAGTAAAAGTAGAAGTACTCAGATCTTGTACTTGAGTAAAAGTAGAAGTACTCAGATCTTGTACTGAGTAAAAGTAGAAGTACTCAGATCTTGTACTGAGTAAAAGTAGAAGTACTCAGATCTTGTACTTGAGTACAAGTAGATGTACCAGAGTGTAGGAATACTCTGTTACAGTAAAAGTCCTGCATTCAAAATGTTTCTCAAGTAAAAGTAGAAAAGTATTATCATCAAAATATAGTGAAAGTAGCGACAGTAAAAGTAGTCATTGTGCAGATTTTACACCTCTGTCAATAAGGAACACAAACAATCACAAAGTGCAAAAGGGTTATTTTACTTAAGTACAAGTAGAAACACTACAGTGTAAATGTCCTGCATTACAGAACCAAAGTATTAGGTTGTTTGAATAATCACCAAAATGTCTCACTTGGTAAAGTTAGGGTTTTATTTAGGTAGCTTAACCTACAATAATGAATCATAATTGAAATCTGCAAAACCAGAAGAAGTCGGCTAAACTTACTAGTAATAGGATGAACAAACTGAATATGTTACGGGAGTTGACTGTTCATCGCTCGGTATATGTTTTACTCATTTCTGAGACTCAGAATCTGTTGACCTTTTTTAATATTTATATTATATATCTTCCCCTCTCAGCATCAGAGCTGGACAGACGACCTGCCGCTGTGTGAGATGTGCGGCGTCGGGACAGCAACAAACTGTGTGTACGGCTCGGACGGGAAAGGAAGTCAGATCCATCCCAACGAGGACGGACACCTGCGCTTCAGGTGAGACGCTCTGAGACACGAAGCTCTGAGACGCTCTGAGACGCTCTGAGACGCTCTGAGACTCAAAGCTCTGAGACACAAAGCTCTGAGACTCAAAGCTCTGAGACTCAAAGCTCTGAGACTCAAAGCTCTGAGACACAAAGCTCTGAGACACTCTGAGACACAAAGCTCTGAGACACAAAGCTCTGAGACACCAAGCTCTGAGACACTCTGAGACACAAAGCTCTGAGACTCAAAGCTCTGAGACTCAAAGCTCTGAGACTCATAGCTCTGAGACACAAAGCTCTGAGACACAAAGCTCTGAGACACTCTGAGACACAAAGCTCTGAGTCTCAAAGCTCTGAGACTCAAAGCTCTGAGTCTCAAAGCTCTGAGTCTCAAAGCTCTGAGTCTCAAAGCTCTGAGACTCAAAGCTTTGAGACTCAAAGCTCTGAGACTCAAAGCTCTGAGTCTCAAAGCTCTGAGACACAAAGCTCTGAGTCTCAAAGCTCTGAGACTCAAAGCTCTGAGACAAAAAGCTCTGAGTCTCAAAGCTCTGAGTCTCAAAGCTCTGAGACACAAAGCTCTGAGTCTCAAAGCTCTGAGACACAAAGCTCTGAGACTCAAAGCTCTGAGACTCAAAGCTCTGAGTCTCAAAGCTCTGAGACTCAAAGCTCTTGAAACCTGTTTAAGCCCTATAAAATAAATAAAACATTATAAAGGTAGGCACATCATAAAGACTAAAAGAACATTTAAAGTGGGGGGTTGCTAATAAAAAGCTAATCTAAAAAGATGTGTCTCTAGCTGGTGTTTCAAAATGTCCACTGGTTGGTCGCATGCTTACGATGAGGCACTACGTTTTTATAGAAGGACGACACGGACACAACATATTAAGGACATTAAAGCAGGGTCTCTGCATGCACAGAAACACTCCTCCTGTCGGTCATAAGGGATGATTGAGAGGCATTTTCAGAAACAGAATTCCTTTATTTGTCCAGCAACGGGACATTTACCTTATTAATACAACAGCAGAGAAAGTGAGAAGAATAGACTTACATATTCAAAAAGATCTAAGTATGCACATGTACTAATACTAAGAAACACAATGGGTAAAACAAACAAATGGCAGATAGGTACAGCAGGGTAAAAAACGTGAATTGCTGGAGGGTATATTGCACAACGTTTGGTATTGTTATTGCACATCAGAGGTGTTACAGTCAATAAGACATGAGTCTAGTTTTTCAGGACATGTGTGATGACTGACATGCTGGGTCATGTTGCTGGAAAAAAACCGTGCCGTGAAGTTTAAAGGGTCTGCACTTCAACATTGAAAGGAACTTAAATATAAGATATACAAATTGTGTAGTTAAATATTACATGTTTACTGTGTTATATTAAGTTGTTTAGTCAAAACAAATCACACAACAATTAAAATACTTTTCAATTGAAGGATGTTTTGTATTTTTACCTTCCCTTATCTTTCCTGCGGTTGTTTAAGTTGCATGTTTCTCTCCTCCACCAATCAGAGGCGAGGACGGCTGCTTCCTGTACGGAGTTTTTAACGGTTACGACGGCAGCCGAGTGGCCAGCTTCGCCTCTCAGTGTCTGACGGCTGAGCTGCTGCTGGGTCAGCTCAACTCCTCGCACTCAGACAGCGACGTGAGACGGATCCTCACTCAGGTGCGTTCATTTACCTCATCTCACCTGGTTCAACCTGGACCCTTTGTTCACATGTTGTTATGTCATAGTGACCAATGGGGACCAACAGTTTATGTACGTCCACTAAAAGTTATATAAAGGGAGGATATATAAGAGAATGCACACCTGCCTGTACATCATAATACAGCTAGAGTACTTAGAGTATTGTGTTCTCAGAATAAGATATTTTTAACGTCATGCTTTCCTTGTGACAGGCCTTCGACGTGGTGGAGAAAAGTTACTTTGAGACGATAGACGACGCTCTGGCCGAGAAAGCTAACCTGTCCAACTACCTGCTGCCACACAACGAGGTACACACACACACACACACACAGACAGACAGACAGACAGACAGACAGACAGACAGACAGACAGACAGACAGACAGACAGACAGACAGACAGACAGACAGACAGACAGACAGACAGGCTGACAGACAGGCTGACAGACAGGCTGACAGCATATTGACGGACTTGGCTGAGAATTGGGAAGTGGGTTTCTGTGTTTGTTCCATAGAAACTGCAGATCTGGACTTTGCAGTGAGCTAATGCTCGGCCATTGATATGTTATAATTGGGCACCTCAGCCTGTTTTCATTAGATAAGCTGCTCTTTTCTTTATTCCTGCCATCTCTTCTCCTCACTTAACCCCTCCTTGCTCTACCTCACACTGGAGAGAGGTGCAGGAATGAGTCCTAAACACATTAAGGTTCGCTAGGCATGTTTTTTTTTGCGTTCTGGTTGCGTCACATCATCGTTCCCTCTTTATCCCCTAAAGTCTGGCTGACGATTGTTCTTCTCCTCCCTTTGCCTACTTTTTCTCTACCTATTATCCTCCCTACTCCTCTCCTCCCTCCTCCTCCTCCTCCTCCTCCTCCTCCTCCCCTCCTCCTCCTCCCCCCCCCTCCCCCCCCCCCCCTCCTCCTCTTCCTCAGAACTTGTCGTTCCACCAGCTCTCCTCTCAGGGTCAGAAGGTTCAGGAGCGTCTGAAGGAGTTGGAGCTGGAGGTTTCAGGAGGAGCAACAGCCGTGGTGGCTCTGATCCTCAACGACAAGCTGTACATCGCCAGTGTTGGTACGGACACACACACACACACACACACACACACACACACACAGACAGACAGACAGACAGACAGACAGACAGACAGACAGACAGACAGACAGACAGACAGACAGACAGACAGACAGACAGACAGACAGACAGACAGACAGACAGACACTCCCCTGGTCTCCACGCTGTGTGCGTCACTCTTTAGTGTCCCCTGGTCTCCAGCTGTGTGCGTCACTCTTTAGTGTCCCCTGGTCTCCCAGCTGTGTGCGTCACTCTTTAGTGTCCCCTGGTCTCCCAACTGTGTGCGTCTCTCTTGAGCTTCCCCTGGTCTCGTTGTGTCTTGAGTTTCTTGCAGTGTTTTGTATTTGCACTGAGACATTATTATTTAATACTTCTACAATCTTATTAGTTTATTCTTCATATTTCTAGTGCTGGAAAATATGTATATGGCTTCCTAAGGATTTCTACATGTTCCACTTTTCTCCAGTAGATGTCAGGCTAACACAGGTTTAGGACTTGCTTTAAAGGGGACCTATCATGCAAAATGCACTTTTTTGATGTCTTTTATACATAAATGTGTGTCCCGGTGTGTCGGGGAACTCAGGCAGCGTCAGAAAATAAAACCCTCTCTCTTTTCCTCCGTACCCAAATCTCTAAAAACGGGGCTACAACGAGCGGATACAGATTTGCTGCCGATATGACGTCAAATAGGCGGCGGACCCACAGAAAGTTGCTATCAGAAACAATGCCTGACGTGTTTTGGACGTAATCTCGTCTTTGTTTACATTAGCAAGCCTCGCTAACACTCAGCGCTAACCTGTACTGGAGAGCACGTGTGTTTAAAAAGCAGGAAATATAAAAAGGAACTCACCTTGTGATAAACCTGCAAGAAAAAAAGCATTTGAGCTCCATACTGTTTCAGAAATAATCCTTGATGAGGTTTAGAACAGGATGGAGTTTTATCACAGCAGAATTTAACTTTATCTCCGGTAGAATTCTGATCAGGCATTAGCTCCGCCTCCTCTTTTTTTTTTTGTAAGCTAAGACCCAAAATCCGCGTTTCTCTAACAGGGCTGCAAAAGAGGGGTTTGAGCAGAATGAGGCATGGCTACAACGGGGGGTCTGTTTGGGATGTTAAGCAAACAACTTCACAGACATGTTTTGTATAGGTATGGCCCTACAATACATGTTTCCAAAATAGCATGATAGGTCCACTTTAAATCACAATCACAGAGTTTCCTTTTAGACTTGGATGGCATTAGGGCAGGGAATTCAGTTTGTGTGTGATAGATTATTACATTTATATATTTGTAAAAGTCACATCAAATGTTTGCTATAATGTAAACACACAAAGGCTCTTTTTTTTACATTTCATTCAAGAATTATTAGTTTTTTAAGGTTTTATTTTTCAAAAACTGGTTAATTTCATGTATAAATTGTACACAAAATGACCTGTTAAACTGGTATTTAGTAATACCTTGAAGAGATACATCTTCATTATTATCTATAGTGACATCCAAGAGTTGGTTTGTAACATTACAGCGATATCAAACTACTTTTGTTGAGAGGAAACTTAAAAATAAACTGATATTTAGTGGGATTTCTTTAACTAATAACACCGTAATGTTGAGCACAACTTCTCTTGTGTAGGATAACTGTCCATCAGAAGCGATATCTAACTTCCTCTGTAGAAATAACCTTTTTAAAAATCCATTATAAGCAGTTGTGAATTGATTTATAATCTCAGAAGATAAGAGTCTACATTCGTACATTCATTGATTTTTCCCTCTTTCCCTACTTATGCTTCCTCACATTTCTCCTCCGAGACGACGCTCGTTCTATTTTTAGTAAAAACTGAGACGGAGAGCTGTGTTTGGGAATATTCCAGTTTATTTCTCATCCTTGTGCATCAAACTTAAAGTGGACCTTTTATGCTATATTTGAAAAATATATTGTAGGGCCATACCTATACAAAACATGTCTGTGAAGTTACAGAGACGATAGGTTGGGACGTGTCACGTGTGCCGGAGACGATAGGTTGGACGTGTCACGTGTGCCAGAGACGATAGGTTGGACGTGTCACGTGTGCCGGAGACGATAGGTTGGGACGTGTCACGTGTGCCGGAGACGATAGGTTGGGACGTGTCACGTGTGCCGGAGACGATAGGTTTGGGACGTGTCACGTGTGCCTGAGACGATAGGTTTGGACGTGTCACGTGTGCCGGAGACGATAGGTTTGGACGTGTCACGTGTGCCAGAGACGATAGGTTGGGACGTGTCACGTGTGCCTGAGACGATAGGTTTAGACGTGTCACGTGTGCCAGAGACGATAGGTTGGGACTTGTCACGTGTGCCGGAGACGATAGGTTGGGACGTGTGCCGGAGACGATAGGTTTGGACGTGTCACGTGTGCCGGAGACGATCGGTTGGGACGTGTCACGTGTGCCGGATGTCGCCAATCACGTAATGGGAGCCACAATTTGGATCTGCTTGTTAGCACCCCTCCTTTCTTTTCTTTTTCTTTTTCTTTTTTTTGAGATGTAGGTACGGAGGAAAAGAGAGAAGGTTTTGTTTTCTGACACTTTGTGAGTTCCCTGACACACCGGGGACACATATTTATCTATAAAAGACATCAAAAAGTGCATTTTGCATAATAGGTCCCCTTTAAGTCATACAATTATGGCATTTATTCTCGAAAAGTATGTTATGCTCTGTAAACTGAAAACTGAAACCTAGGCTCAAACTAGTAAATATGAAGATGGATTATCAGGAATCATTTCAAAGTGACACAGACACATTGGATTAACTATTGGATTAACCTTCAGCAGCGTTTTTATCGTTTTGATGCCATTGAACACAACTTTTGATCAGAACAACAGCTAAGGTAAGAAGCTTCCTCCGTGAAGCTACGTGTTGTGATGTCTGTTTTCGTTTCCCCTGTCGCGAGTTCGGATCGCTCAGTGATGATACTAATATTTCCCCGCCCGCAGGGTCATGGGGCTTAACAGGTTTTAATGTGTCACACAGAGGAACGCACATTATAAATAATACAAATCAATACAAGGAAGACACCACAAGTAGCAGTATTATAAAAAATAAGTGGAACATGTAGATAGATAGATAGCGGACAGATAACAGTATTAAAAGTGTATATATACACACAGCAGCAGACAGTAATAATAATCGTAATGAAGAACATCTGTGATGTCATTCAAGGTTACATGGGGTGAGTCACACACACACACACACACACACACACACACACACACACACACACACACACACACACACACACACACACACACCACACACACTGAGGAGCCACTGTTATTCCACAAAAATATTTATTTTCAGGAAACTTCCAAGTGAAATTCCCGATGTGAGCGGCTGCACATGTGGGATTTGATATTAGTACTAACTATACTATAATAAAAATAATAATAAAGTGTACAGATCTATTTCAAGCCTGCACTAACTCAGAGTAACTCGGGTTATTGTTATTCCTTAAATATTATGTTTTATATGTTTTTGCTAACATGCTGTGTGTGTGTGTGTGTGTTGTGTGTGTGTGTGTGTGTGTGTGTGTGTGTGTGTGTGTGTGTGTGTGTGTGTGTTGTGTGTGTGTGTGGGTGTGTGTGTGTGTGTGTGTGTGTGTTTGTGTGTGTGTGTGTGTGTGTGTGTGTGTGTGTGTGTGTGTGTGTGTTGTGTGTGTGGGTGTGTGTGTGTGTGTGTGTGTGTGTGTGTGTGTGTGTGTGTGTGTGTGTGTGGTGTGTGTGTGTGTGTGTGTGTGTGTGTGTGTGTGTGTGTGTGTGGGTGTCTGAGGTTTAGATGTGAGAGTGAACGCTCTCTGAAAACTCTTCGAGCTGCATGTTGATGACAAACTCTTCTGACAGTTAAGGTCGTATAACACATACTGGGAGTGTGTGTGTGTGTGGGGGGGGGTAGATAGACAAAGGTATATGGACATACAACAGGCATGGATAGCGAGCATTTACATGTATGTTGCATGGGCACTTTTGCACATATGAACATGAAGATTATTGCATTATCTAAGAATCAGAATGCGTTTATTCGTCCCACATAAGAGGGGAAATGTGCATTCATTACAGCAAGGAAAGAGCCAACGACAGCTTAATATTAAGTTTACACACTCTGTCGTCTGCACATTGAGCAAACACACTACTCCGGCTATTTAAAGATCCTAAAATGTGTGTAAAGTTGAGGTTTGCATCATCAGACGTCTGCTCGCTGGCCCCAGCGTTTGTAATATTAAAGTGAAATGACTTTTTAATGGCAACGATTAGCATATTTACAGAAAAATCATAATTAGTTTTGATCATTTTTGATGGGAACATTTTTAGCCTCTTAAATCTGATTTTAAATCTTTGTATATCAATCTAAAGTGTAAATCTTTGGGTTTGTACTGATGAGTAAAGAATTTGAAGACATGACTATTTATATGAAGACGTTCCTCCCTGCTGTGTAAATGCTGACTCGCCTCAAATACCTCGCCTCCTGAAACACCATGAACTCTTTTATAAAGATATATGTATCTGCTCCATAGCTTCTCTTGGTCTTAAAAATCACACTGTACATATCACATGTATATATTCAGTTTAATATTCCATCCCTCACATACTTTGTGTATATAATAACTTGCTTATATTTAGTTTTGTTATTGTTAATTTAAATTCAACATGTACATTTTCTACTTTTTTGTTTATTTCTAGTTTTTAATTGTAATGTAGAATGCCATGTCTTTGATGCTGCTGCAACACAAACAATTCCCAAATTGGGATCAATAAAGTACTCTTTACTTTATATTAAAGGTCCCCTATTAAACTGTTTCTCATCAATATATCCCAGGCTCAGATATATACAGAGCCTGTCTCTGATTGGCTGAAACACCAAACAGTCATTGCAGCATCCCATAATCCCCTCTGTTTCAGCCCTGTTTCCAAAGTGCTGATTCTCTGTCTGTTACTTTAGATGAAAATAAGGAGCCCCTCCCCACGCCCCTCAGAGAGAGATTTGGTTACAAAGAACTCAATGTGCTTTAGGAGGAGATTCAGGTGATAAGGGGGGGGGGGTTACCTTGGTTGCTGATTGGCTAATGGTTACTCAAGACAAAACATCGTTATGACATCATCAAGTGGCCAAAATCTGATCAGCTCATTTTCAGACAGGTTTTTATAGAAATGGATCAGGAGAAAAAGAGAGAGAATCTTGTTCCTGAAACTTTCAGAGTCTCTTTACACAGAGGGGACACATGTTGATGTAGAAGAGACATGAAGAAGAGGGGACACATGTTGATGTAGAAGAGACATGAAGAAGAGGGGACACATGTTGATGTAGAAGAGACATGAAGAAGAGGGGACACATGTTGATGTAGAAGAGACATGAAGAAGAGGGGACACATGTTGATGTAGAAGAGACATGAAGAAGAGGGGACACATGTTGATGTAGAAGAGACATGAAGAAGAGGGGAACATGTTGATGTAGAAGAGACATGAAGAAGAGGGGACACATGTTGATGTAGAGGAGACATGAAGAAGAGGGGGACACATGTTGATGTAGAAGAGACATGAAGAAGAGGGGACACATGTTGATGTAGAAGAGACATGAAGAAGAGGGGACACATGTTGATGAAGAAGAGGGGACACATGTTGATGTAGAAGAGACATGAAGAAGAGGGGACACATGTTGATGTAGAAGAGACATGAAGAAGAGGGGACACATGTTGATGTAGAGGAGACAATGAAGAAGAGGGGACACATGTTGATGTAGAAGAGACATGAAGAAGAGGGGACACATGTTGATGTAGAAGAGACATGAAGAAGAGGGGACACAGTTGATGTAGAAGAGACATGAAGAAGAGGGGACACATGTTGATGTAGAAGAGACATGAAGAAGAGGGGACACATGTTGATGTAGAAGAGACATGGAGAAGAGGGGACACAAGTTGATGTAGAAGAGACATGGAGAAGAGGGGACACATGTTGATGTAGAAGAGACATGAAGAAGAGGGGACACATGTTGATGTAGAAGAGACATGAAGAAGAGGGGACACATGTTGATGTAGAAGAGACATGAAGAAGAGGGGACACATGTTGATGTAGAAGAGACATGAAGAAGAGGGGACACATGTTGATGTAGAAGAGACATGAAGAAGAGGGGGACACATGTTGATGTAGAAGAGACATGGAGAAGAGGGGACACAAGTTGATGTAGAAGAGACATGGAGAAGAGGGGACACATGTTGATGTAGAAGAGACATGAAGAAGAGGGGACACATGTTGATGTAGAAGAGACATGAAGAAGAGGGGGACACATGTTGATGTAGAAGAGACATGAAGAAGAGGGGACACATGTTGAGTAGAAGAGACATGAAGAAGAGGGGACACATGTTGATGTAGAAGAGACATGAAGAAGAGGGACACAAGTTGATGTAGAAGAGACATGGAGAAGAGGGGACACATGTTGATGTAGAAGAGACATGAAGAAGAGGGGACACATGTTGATGTAGAAGAGACATGAAGAAGAGGGGACACATGTTGATGTAGAAGAGACATGAAGAAGAGGGGACACATGTTGATGTAGAAGAGACATGAAGAAGAGGGGACACATGTTGATGTAGAAGAGACATGAAGAAGAGGGGACACATGTTGATGTAGAAGAGACATGAAGAAGAGGACACAATTGATGTAGAAGAGACATGAGAAGAGGGGACACATGTTGATGTAGAAGAGACTGAAGAAGAGGGGACACATGTTGAGTAGAAGAGACATGAAGAAGAGGGGACACATGTTGATGTAGAAGAGACATGAAGAAGAGGGGACACATGTTGATGTAGAGGAGACATGAAGAAGAGGGGGACACATGTTGATGTAGAGGAGACATGAAGAAGAGGGGACACATGTTGATGTAGAAGAGACATGAAGAAGAGGGGACACATGTTGATGTAGAAGAGACATGAAGAAGAGGGGACACATGTTGATGTAGAAGAGACATGAAGAAGAGGGGACACATGTTGATGTAGAAGAGACATGAAGAAGAGGGGACATGTTGATGTAGAAGAGACATGAAGAAGAGGGGACACATGTTGATGTAGAAGAGACATGAAGAAGAGGGGACACATGTTGATGTAGAAGAGACATGAAGAAGAGGGGACACATGTGATGTAGAAGAGACATGAGAAGAGGACACAAGTTGATGTAGAAGAGACATGGAGAAGAGGGGACACATTTGATGTAGAAGAGACATGAAGAAGAGGGGACACATGTTGATGTAGAAGAGACATGAAGAAGAGGGGACACATGTTGATGTAGAAGAGACATGAAGAAGAGGGGACACATGTTGATGTAGAAGAGACATGAAGAAGAGGGGACACATGTTGATGTAGAAGAGACATGAAGAAGAGGGGACACATGTTGATGTAGAAGAGACATGAAGAAGAGGGGACACAAGTTGATGTAGAAGAGACATGGAGAAGAGGGGACACATGTTGATGTAGAAGAGACATGAAGAAGAGGGGACACATGTTGATGTAGAAGAGACATGAAGAGAGGGGACACATGTTGATGTAGAAGAGACATGAAGAAGAGGGGACAGATGTTGATGTAGAAGAGACATGAAGAAGTGGATTTTGCATAATAGGTGACCTTTAAAAGTCCTCCTCCCTCTGGTGTTTTGTGTCTTCAGGAACCAACCGGGCTCTTCTGTGTAAGTCGAGCAGCGACGGGCAGAACCAGGTTCTTCAGATCGGACGCCCGCACAACACGGAGAACGAGGAGGAGCTGCAGAGACTCGCTGCTCTGGGTGAGACCTCAGGAGCTACAGATCATATCGAGGGTTAATCGGTGACGTTATATAACACCATTTAATGTAGCTTCAGCCTCGATGCTGCACACGTCTGATCTAAATGTAGCTTCAGCCTCGATGCTGCACACACGTCTGATCTAAATGTAGCTTCAGCCTCGATGCTGCACACACGTCTGATCTTAATGTAGCTTCAGCCTCGATGCTGCACACACGTCTGATCTTAATGTAGCTTCAGCCTCGATGCTGCACACACGTCTGATCTTAATGTAGCTTCAGCCTCGATGCTGCACACACGTCTGATTAAATGTAGCTTCAGCCTCGATGCTGCACACACGTCTGATCTTAATGTAGCTTCAGCCTCGATGCTGCACACACGTCTGATCTTAATGTAGCTTCAGCCTCGATGCTGCACACACGTCTGATCTTAATGTAGCTTCAGCCTTGATGCTGCACACACGTCTGATCTTAATGTAGCTTCAGCCTAGATGCTGCACACACGTCTGATCTTAATGTAGCTTCAGCCCGATGCTGCAAAACGTCTGATCTTAATGTAGCTTCAGCCTCGATGCTGCACACACGTCTGATCTAAATGTAGCTTCAGCCTTGATGCTGCACACACGTCTGATCTTAATGTAGCTTCAGCCTCGATGCTGCACACACGTCTGATCTTAATGTAGCTTCAGCCTTGATGCTGCACACACGTTGATCTTAATGTAGCTTCAGTCTCGATGCTCACACACGTCTGATCTAAATTAGCTTCAGCCTCGATGCTGCACAACGTCTGATCTTAATGTAGTAGCTTCTCTCGATGCTGCACACACATCTGATCTAAATGTAGCTTCAGCCTCGATGCTGCACACACGTCTGATCTTAATGTAGCTTCAGCCTCGATGCTGCACACACGTCTGATCTTAATGTAGCGTCAGTCTCGATGCTGCACACACGTCTGATCTAATGTAGCTTCAGCCTCGATGCTGCACACACGTCTGATCTTAATGTAGCTTCAGCCTCGATGCTGCACACACGTCTGATCTTAATGTAGCTTCAGCCTCGATGCTGCACACACGTCTGATCTTAATGTAGCTTCAGCCTCGATGCTGCACACACGTCTGATCTAAATGTAGCTTCAGCCTCGATGCTGCACACAGTCTGATCTTAATGTAGCTTCAGCCTCGATGCTGCACACACGTCTGATCTTAATGTAGCTTCAGTCTCGATGCTGCACACAATCTGATCTTAATGTAGCTTCAGCCTCGATGCTGCACACAGTCTGATCTAAATTTAGCTTCAGCCTCGATGCTGCACACACGTTGATCTAAATTTAGCTTCAGCCTTGATGCTGCACACACGTCTGATCTTAATGTAGCTTCAGTCTCGATGCTGCACACACGTCTGATCTTAATGTAGCTTCAGTCTCGATGCTGCAACACATCTGATCTAAATGTAGCTTCAGCCTCGATGCTGCACACACGTCTGATCTTAATGTAGCTTCAGCCTTGATGCTGCACACACGTCTGATCTTAATGTAGCTTCAGCCTCGATGCTGCACACACGTCTGATAAATGTAGCTTCAGCCTCGATGCTGCACACACGTCTGATCTTAATGTAGCTTCAGCCTCGATGCTGCACACACATCTGATCTAAATGTAGCTTCAGCCTCGATGCCGCACACACATCTGATCTAAATGTAGCTTCAGCCTCGATGCTGCACACACGTCTGATCTTAATGTAGCTTCAGCCTCGATGCTGCACACACGTCTGATCTAAATGTAGCTTCAGCCTCGATGCTGCACACACATCTGATCTAAATGTAGCTTCAGCCTCGATGCCGCACACACGTCTGATCTTAATGTAGCTTCAGCCTCGATGCCGCACACACGTCTGATCTTAATGTAGCTTCAGCCTCGATGCTGCACACACGTCTGATCTTAATGTAGCTTCAGCCTCGATGCTGCACACACGTCTGATCTTAATGTAGCTTCAGCCTCGATGCTGCACACACGTCTGATCTTAATGTAGCTTCAGCCTCGATGCTGCACAGACGTCTGATCTTAATGTAGCTTCAGCCTCGATGCTGCACACACGTCTGATCTTAATGTAGCTTCAGCCTCGATGCTGCACACACGTCTGATCTTAATGTAGCTTCAGCCTCGATGCTGCACACACGTCTGATCTAAATGTAGCTTCAGCCTCGATGCCGCACACACGTCTGATCTAAATGTAGCTTCAGCCTCGATGCCGCACAGACGTCTGATCTTAATTTAGCTTCAGCCTCGATGCTGCACACACATCTGATCTAAATGTAGCTTCAGCCTCGATGCTGCACACACATCTGATCTAAATGTAGCTTCAGCCTCGATGCCGCACACACGTCTGATCTTAATGTAGCTTCAGCCTCGATGCCGCACACACGTCTGATCTTAATGTAGCTTCAGCCTC
>JAAKFY010000107.1:613422-630922 GCA_011823955.1 Dissostichus mawsoni | reverse complement strand
ATCGGTCTGAAGGGGAGGGGCTTAGCTTGACCCTGGTGGTGGCGAAGGGATAGTTGGGTTCGGTCTGAAGGGGAGGGGCTTAGCTTGACCCTGGTGGTGGTGAAGGGATAGTTGGAGTCGGTCTGAAGGGAGGGGCTTAGCTTGACCCTGGTGGTGGTGAACGGATGGTTGGGTCAGTCTGAAGGGGAGGGGCTTAGCTTGACCCTGGTGGTGGTGAATGGATGGTTGGGGTCGGTCTGAAGGAGAGTGGCTTAGCTTGACCCTGGTGGTGGTGAATGGATAGTTGGGGTTGGTCTGAAGGGGAGTGGCTTAGCTTGACCCTGGTGGTGGTGAATGGATAGTTGGGGTTGGTCTGAAGGGGAGTGGCTTAGCTTGACCCTGGTGGTGGTGAATGGATAGTTGGGGTTGGTCTGAAGGGAGTGGCTTAGCTTGACCCTGGTGGTGGTGAATGGATTAGTTGGGGTCGTCTGAAGGGGAGTGGCTTAGCTTGACCCTGGTGGTGGTGAATGGATAGTTGGGTTGGTCTGAAGGGGAGTGGCTTAGCTTGACCCTGGTGGTGGTGAATGGATAGTTGGGTCGGTCTGAAGGGGAGGGGCTTAGCTTGACCCTGAATTCAGAGGGACAGGAGGTGAAAAGGGGGAGGAGGGTTGCGTCGAGTCACCTGAAATGACAGCTGTCAGAGGGGAGAGCAGATTTAAAAGGGTTAGCAGAGCGCTATGATAGGCTTGTGAGATTAGAGCGAAGTGACTGGTTAAGCTGGGGAGTGACGCCCCCGATCACTTCTTGAGAGGAGAGAGAGTAGTAACATAGACATAGTAATATGAATGAGAAAAGACGGTCTTCCTGGTTGAACTTGCGCTGCGCTTCATTTGTTGTTTTGTGTCTTTGTGTAGCTCTTACGTTGGTGTTTGGAGTTTTCAATAAATTAGAAACCATCAGTCAAGCGTACGACCATCTTTCAGAGGGATATGCTACAGTTCATATCATAAAATATCCATACTTGGCGTCCGTGTATCGATGCAATATCGCCACGCAAAGTACCATGATACTCTGCTGTATCGATGATTTCCCCCACCCCTAGTAGCTATGCACACATGACAATAAAAGCCTTGAACCTTGAATAAAGTTGAATTATTGATTGTATCTTCAGTGCGGCGAAGGGTAAGCCGGTGATCTCGGAGCCGGAGATCCACGGCGTTCAGAGTCTGGAGAACGTGACGGGCTTCCTGCTGCTGATGTCTGAAGGACTCATCAACGCTCTGGAGTCTGCACACGGCCCCGAACAGGCCAACCAGGTGAGGGAATCCAACGCACCCTGAACACTCTCCCTGCATTGATGTCTCTCCACCAACTACTCATAACTTCAGAAACATCTCCTCCTATTTCTTTCATTGACGTCATCAGTCAAAGTCAAGGGAGGGGGGAGAGAGGGGAGGGAGAGAGGAGAGGGAGGGGGGAGAGAGGGGAGGGGGGAGAGAGAGAGGAGAGGGAGGGGGGAGAGAGGGGAGGGAGGGGGGAGAGAGGAGAGGGAGGAGAGGAGAGAGGGGAGGGGGAGGGAGAGAGGAGGGGGGAGGGAGAGAGAGAGGGGAGGGGGAGGGAGAGAGGGGAGGGAGGGGGGAGGGAGAGAGGAGAGGGAGGGGGGAGAGAGGGAGGGAGAGAGGAGAGGAGGGGGGAGAGAGAGGGAGGAGGGGGGAGGGAGAGAGGAGAGGGAGGGGGGAGGAGAGAGGGAGGGGGGAGAGAGGGAGGGAGAGAGGAGAGGGAGGTGGAAGAGAGGGGAGGGGGAGGGGAGAGAGGAGAGAGGGGGGGAGAGGAGAGAGAGGGGGGGGGAGGGAGAGAGGAGAGGAGGGGGGGGAGAGGGAGGACTCATAAAGTGACTCGACTCAACCTACTCTTTGTCTGCTTAATCAGCTCCATTAGGTCCTTAATGCTAAACATCTTGCTTTCTCTCCAGCTTTGAAACAGTTGTCCTCCTGGGGTTTATCTTCTTATCTTCTTATCTTCTTATCTTCTTATCATCCACGTCGTCTGCAGTTCTTCAGAGGGGTTTATTATTATATTATATTATTATATTATTCTCATCAAACTAAGAGAAACAAATAGACCTGTGACTACAAAGCAAAGCCATGTTTGGTTTAAAACAAGCTGACTTTTTTTCCAAATTGAAACCCTACGTTACTTTCTTCAAATTGTGTTTTTTGTAACTTTTCCGTCTTGATTTCTTCACCATTTAGTTTTCTTTCCGCCACATGTCATATTTATTCTCTACAGCAGGGGTATTCAACTAAAATTCAACGAGGTCCAGTTAGAGAAAATGTCCCCATGCAAAGGTCATCAAAGGTCCGGAACATCAAAATGTCTGAGTTTCTTTATGAATTAGTGTGATATATATTGAAGTAGCTGCAGTTTATCAACGTCTGCATGTCATCAACAACTGACTGCCAATCAAATAAAGAAAGTACAATTCAAAAACAACAATATTTATGTCAATTAACATTGAACTACACAGATATACAGTAAATACTGTGGATATGTGTAATGTTCCTCTCTGGCTGCATTTAAAAATAAAATAGAGAAAATAAATAAAATAGCTTTTGAAAATATGTGCATCTTAAAAGTGCTTAATTTTAGATAAATAAAATAAAGTGTAGCAGCAGCTTGAGTTTCCCTTTTTCTTTGTTAACCGTTTCACATCATGACTTAACAGTTCAGCCGATTATAGAACAATATCAGTCTTTACACATCATAACAATTGAACAGTTTTAAAGTTTCTCTTTCTTTCCCTCTATATTGCAGTCCTCACTCACTTTTTTTATTCAGTGCGAGAATTGAGCTTGAGCTTGTCCTGCCAGGAGTTTAGATCTGGGCTGAAATGGTGTCAGGGCCATTCTCATACACATGCAGGTGCTCATTGGTTAGCCTCGGTTAGCCTGCCCTGGAACGATATTTAGTTTTAATTTTGATCCTGGTGGACTGATCATATTGGGCTCTGAGACTGCTTATTTTTGTGACCTCAGTTCTGACTTGAGAGGGAATGTTTGGTCAAACACTTTGTGTTTTGTCTCATAGTGGCGTTTTGGCACTTTTAATGAGCGCCACGGTCTCTGAACAAATGAGACACACTGGCTCTGTGCTCCCAGTGGGCAGGATGAACATGAATGAGTCCGTCCACTCAGGGTTAAAAGCTCTGTTCTCACTGTCCACTTTCCTCTTCTTGGAGAGCGCCATGTGTAATTATTTGTCTCTCCCTGTCTGCCGCTAACACGCCTGTTCACTCTCCTCTCCGCTTCTCTCCCTGTATCGCTAACTCTTCTCTTCACTCACTTTCCTCTCCGCTTCTCTCTGCCGCTCTCCGTCTCTTCTTCTGTGTTTCTCTCCCTGTATCGCTCACTCGTCTCTTTCGCCCCCTGTCGGCAGCGGTTAAAATAGAATCGCCCCGTCAAAATTGAATTCCCCTATTAATGTATTGATTATAGGTCCGGGTCCGTATAGGTCGGCGTCTTGGGTCCGGATCCGGACCGCGGTCCGCCTGTTGCCGACCCCTGCTCTATATCTCCTCCTCGTCTCCTTTAGTGCTCCTAACACCAGTCTTTCTCTCTCTCTGCGTCTTGTCGTACTTGACCTTCTCTTGTTACAAAAATTGTGTTTTTGTAACTTTTCCGTCTTGTTTCTTTCCCTACATTTTCTTTCCCCTACATTTTGTATTTCCTTTCTGTGTATCCTCCTCCTCGTCTCCTTTAGTTCTCCTAACATCCTTCTCTCTCTCTCCGTCTCTTGTCGCAAAGCCATGTTTGGTTTAAAACAAGCTAAAATTGTGGTTTTTGTAACTTTTCCATCTTGATTTCTTCACCATTTTCGTTTTCTTTCCCCTACATGTTGTATTCATTCCTCTATATCCTCCTCCTCATGTTCTCCTTTAGTTCTCCTAACACCTCTCTTCCTCTCTGCGTCTCTTCTCTCTCAGGAGATCGTGGCGATGGGGCGGCAGAGCTGGCGTTGCAGAACAGTTTGGAGGCGGTGGCTCAGTCCGTGGTGGAGCGAATCAAACGTCTCCATCACGACGTCTACGTGTCCGGACGACAGAGAGCGACTTTCTGCAGCCGACACGAAGACATGACGCTGCTGATCCGAACGCTCGACTACCCGCTGGCCGAGGGAGGAACCCCCACAAATCCGAGTAGGAAAATATTCTAATTTAGTTTATTTGTGTATAGTGTCGTGGACAGTCACAAAAAACTGTAAATCAACTTTATTGTCAATCTTTCAGTTTGTGTGTACAGAGAGACCCAAATACCGTTTCCCACAATCCTGAATATAAAAACAAATATATATATGTATATATATATATATATACACATGCACACATTAAGACCTAAATAAAAGCACAGCAATCAATATATACAAAATAACCGTCACTTCAATATCTTTGAGACGGTAGTTTTACCGAATCACTTCATCATCACGTCAACTATTGTGAGCAAAATGCACTTTTTGACCTCTTTTATACATAAATATGTGTCCCCTGTGTGTAAGGACACTCACATATTTAATGATATACATATTTTTATATATATATTTGTATTTTTGTATTCTGGATTGTGGGAAACGGTACTGTCTGTACACACAAACTGAAAGATTGACAATAAAGTTGACTTTGACAAAGTGTCAGAAATGAAACCCTCTCTCTTTTCCTCCGTACCCACATCTCTAAAAAAGGGGGAACAACGGAGCTGATCCAGATTTGCTGCGTCATGACGGCATTACAAAACATGTGTGAGGAAACCCCCCCACTCAGAATAGGAAAATATACTAATTTATTTGTTTATAGTGTCGCGGACAGTCCCCGTTAATCAACTGTCACAAGAACCTGTAAAGGGAAAGCTTTAAAATCACAATACATAAACAAGAATGTACAGAAGGAGCTGAAACAGTCAGATGTAATCACTAGTCCATCTTAAAGGTCTCCCATCATGCTATTTTTAGGCATTTATTATAGGTCTCAGATATATACAAATATATAAAAAACATGTCTATGAAGTGTTTTGCTCAGAATACCAAACCCATCATTGTAGCCTCAAACCCCCTCCCTTCCAGCTGTTACTAAAGAGATCTGGGTCTGAGAGTTCATGCTGAGTATCTCATCGGGAGAATTCTCCCAGCAGAAACTCAGCTAAATGCTGCCGTGATTAAACGCCATATCATGTTCCAAACCACATCAAGGATTCTCTCTGAAACAGTATGGAGCTCAAACTTTCTCTCTCTCAGGTTTATCACAAGGTGAGTTCCTTTTTATTTCCTGCTTCTTTACACACACTCTCTCCAGCAGTGTTTCCGCCAGACCAGGGCTGAGAGGGCATCCACCCCGAGAGCGTGGGGGGAGGGTCACGTCACGTCGTGTCACGTGACTTGAATTTTGAATTGCGCCGTCCCTTATACTATCTCTTAACGTCCCTGCCGACAGGGACACCCCTCATGGCATGGTCCTTGGAAGATGCGGCGGTGCTTTTTTTTTCCGTCACAGGAACGCGCTTTGCTGGCGGCGAAAAGAATCCCACCAGACTCCTTTGCCCCTCCAACAGAGGGGTGTCCTTGTCCTTTTTCCTTTTCGTCATTTCAAGCGATAAAAACTCTCGATCTTCTCTCAAATTATAAAAAAATGTGGACGCCTCGGCTCGAGTTCAGGGCGAATGACGGCAAGACGCCCCCCTGGCGTAAACGCTGCTCTCCAGTACAGGTTAGCTCTTAGTGTTAGCGATGCTAATGTAAACAAAGACCATATTACGTCCAAAACACGTCGCGCATTGATTCTGATAGCAACGTTTCTGATAGGGCCGTGGGTGTAAAGCCCGCCCACAATTCCAATATTACTTCATATCGGACGCAAATCTGGATCAGCTCCGTTGTTCCCCCGTTTTTAGAGATGTGGGTACGGAGGAAAAGAGAGAGGGTTTTGTTTTCTGACACGTTGTGAGTCTCCTGACACACCGGGGACACACGGGGGGACACACGGGGACACACGGGGGGACACACCGGGGACACACGGGGGGACACACGGGGGGACACACCGGGGGACAACGGGGGGACACACCGGGGACCACGGGGGGACACAACGGGGACACACCGGGGACACATGTTGATGGAGAAAAGACATCACAAAGTGCATTTTGCATGATAGGAGACCTTTAATGATTTCACCTGTCCTCCCCTCAGGTGGGCGTATCTACCCGGTGTCGGTGCCGTACTCCAACAGTCTGAGCACCAGTAAGACCAGCGTCATGCTCTCACTCGTCATGCCATCCCAGAATACTCTCACCAACGGCACCAACACCGCCTCCACGCTGGAGGAGGGCACCCCCACCCTGGGTAAGCTTGTTTTTCACTCCTGGACGTCTTGTACTCCTATTTTTGCTGTTAAATAGCTTGACTTTCACTCCATTGCATTCTCTAAATCAGACACTTTTTGATTTTAACTTTTTTACGCTCTTGGAGTTGCATGTCGATTTTATATTTCTTAAAAGTAAGCTATCTCAAATAAAACACGTCCCGTCAATAGTCTGCTGCAAAACTGTAAAAAGAAATGCAATTATTAATCTACGCTACACTGTTAGTCTGACCACAAAGAACTTCTCTCAGCTTGAAGCCAATGTACTTTAAATGTAAAATACAAAAGGGTGTAGGGGGCGGTTTGGAATTGTTCCGACGACTCAAAAAGCTGTTAAATCTACACAGATTTCTGTCTCCTTTTTGACCCTTTAGACTCCTGTAGTTTAGCTTTAAATCTTAGTCCCTCCCTCTTCTCTGCTGTTGTGAGTTTAGTTCTCCCTCGTCTGTAGAGTTTATTCTGGCTGTATTTATGTGAGGCGAGTGTGTATTTATGCCTAGGCAGCGTTTTCGCTCTCCCGTTGTGTTTCCTGCCGATCTACAGCTGATAGAATATTCTAATATCGTACTCCACACACTGTAATGTTAGCATATGGCTTCAATTAAATCTGTATACCCCCCGGGGAGCCATTTAACTCTGATTTGGGACCGGATCGTATCAGATGCTGCTCACGGTGGCAATCATTAATGCTTATTCTTTCAGAACAGCAACATAATTCCCTTTTATTGCGTCTAAAAAAGAATAATTTCCGAGTCAAAAGGACGAGGTTTTCTTGCACACAATGTGAAATGTAGTTTAAAGGGGTTCTATGGTGTTTTGGGTTTTTTTTTCTCCTCCCTGTAGTGTGTTTTTATAGGTTTTAGTGCATGTAAATGGTCTGCAAAGGGTCAAATCTCTCCAGAGGGAGTTCCTCTGTCTCAGAAAGGCATTGAATTATTATTATTTTTAAAGTGTTCATATTAAAATGTTGTCAGAACAAGGGAAGAAGGATTTCATTCCTACCTTTTCCTGACTTTGGTTTTTCGTGTAAATCTCAAAATATCCGTTTTAAGGCGAGACACGGCCGGCAAAAACATGGTTTTTCATGAACTGGTCAATTTTGAGTTGTTGTGCTATTTTGATTCCATAACATGTTTTCTTTCAGGCCTTTTTGAAGGAAAAATACACATTTAGGTGTTTATTTGACTAGTTTGTCTCTTTGCGTCTGAAGATTTCTCCTAAATTCACCAAAAGTTAGCTTTCTAACGTAACATAAAGTACCGCGACCGCTGTTTGCACCATGTAATCACTGGTATCGTTGGAAAGCTCCGTCTGTCCTGCACAATCTCATCGGATCCAAATATGGTCATTTCCTTTGTATCAGCAACCAATCGTGAAAGTACAAAGGGGTCAAATCAAAGAACAGGAGCGTTTAGGTAGCGCCACACAGCAATCTTTAAAGGTCGTTTTCTCAAATGAGTTTTTGGAGAGAGAAATATCCATTCAGTAGCACTCACATTCACCAAACCTTCCAGTTCTATTCCTATCAATATTCTGAAGGTTTTTACTGAAGGGTTTGTTCATATATCATTCATAGCCTGAATTATATAACATTTTATACCTAAAAACATGGCTAGAATTGATATTTTAAGGCAGTATTTTCTGATTTATGCAGTGATAAAAAGAGATGTCCAAAATCCCTTCTGTAAAAGCTTTAGATTCTAATATGACTACAAAATGAAACAATAATTTTGAACCTGTTTTTATCCAATGTTCAGATTTGTGTTCCTGAAATGTATTAAAATATGCGCATATTTAATGAGATGGTGGCTCATTTGCATATTTAAACGTGCTATTTCATAAAACTTGTAATCCAAAAAACTATTGTCTTAATGTAAGTAATTAACTGGAGAAATGTCTAGCTGATATCTTTAAGTTAAAAAAAGTACCCTATTCACCTGGAGTGTCTCGCCTTAAACAATGATTTACAGAATGAACCACACAATCGCATAATTAACATCTAACAGAATTACAAATCTAAACAAAATGAACAATGAGTGCAAATGCCTCTCCATCCACGATTAGCAGCATGTCAGAAACAGCTCAACAGGCAATGTGTATTCTTGCTTTTTTTGGCAGGGTAATTAATGTGTTGTCTTTGGTTTCTTTTCATTTTCTGAAACGTTTGTCTTACATTGTGTTCAGAGAGGCATTCAAAGAGTTTGAATCTAACCTTCATTAAGCTGCAGGAGCACCCTTTCGTTTAGCATTCTGCTCTTCGTCTACACAGATCACTTCTCTTTCTCTCCGTCGTGTTTCTGTCCGACTCACATCTGTTTCTCTTGTTCCCGTTCTTCCAATCCTCCTGTCTTTCCTCTCCTCTCCGTTATCCTCTACGATTTTCTCTCCTGTTTCCTCTTTGTTATTCTCTCCGGCATCTTTTCCATTTTACCTCTGTTTTCCGGTTTGATTTGTTTTGCCTCTCCGTTATCCACTGTTTTACTTTCCTTTCTCCTCTACCTTTTCCTTCCCTTTTTACCTTGTCTTTTCCCGTTTTCCTTCACTTTTTCCTCCATTTTTACTTTTCTGTCTTCTACATTTTCCTCCACCGTTTTCCTCTCCTTTTTTCTACTGTTTTCTTTCCTGCTTTTCTATTTTCCCTTCTCTTAACCTTTTCCCGTTTTCCACGACTTTTCCCTCCGTTATTCTCTTTGGTTTTCCTTCCGTTTTATATCTTCTCTCTGTATTTCCGTCCTCCTTTCCGTCTTCCTCTCTGTTTCCCCCTTTGACCTTACCATTTCCCGTTTTCCTCTCCATTTATTCTTCTGTTTTCTTCTACCTTTACTGCCACTGTTTCGTTTCTGTTTTTATATGTCTTGTTTTACTCTCTGTAATCCCCTTTTTCTTTCCGGTTTCCTCACCGTTTTCTACTGTTTCATTTCCTGATCTCAAATTTCCCTTCTCCTTAACATTTCCCGTTTTCCACGACTTCTTCCTCCGTTGTTCTTTTGGTTTCCCTCCGTTTTTATATGTTTTCCTTCTTGTTTTACTCTCTGTAATCCCCTTTTTCTTTCCTGTTTCTCTCACTTATTCCCTTCTCCTTACCGTTTCCCGTTGACCACGACTTCTCCCTTTATTATTCTCCTGGTTTTCCTCCGTCTTCATATCGTCTCCTCTTCCTTTCCATCCTTCCTCCTCCAGCTCGTTTCCCCCCCCCACCCTTCACACCTCTGTTGACATCCTGCAGCCTATAATTGAACTCCCTTTCTCCCCTGTCTTCTCTCCTCTCCCCATCTCCACCTCCCTGTTCTCCTTCCCACCTCCCCCCCTCCTCCTTTCCCCTCCTCTTCCTCCCTCCTCTTCCTCCCCAGCAGTCAGAGTCCCACAGCCACCCTCCAGTCCACCAACACTCAGACCCAGAGCTCCAGCTCCAGCTCGGGGGACGGCAGCCTCTTCCGGCAGAGAGGCAGTCAGGCGGCTCAGCCCGATGAGACGGGGAGGGTCCCTCCGTACGTCGACTTCACCCAGTTCTACCGGCTGTGGGGGAGCGACCACAGCGAGGGGGGGACTGGGACCCCAGTGAGGAGAGGAGGAGGAGGAAGAGGAAGAGGAGGAAGAAGAGGGGAGATACAGACTGTTCTCTGGGACACAGATTGAAAAAAAGAATAATATTTTAAAGCGGGGTTGGGATGAGCGATGAATATGCTTTTAATGTTAATGTTTTTCTTTTAATGTACGACGTACGGAGGAACTCTCCCCGTCTCACAAATAAGTGTCCTGAGGAGGAAGAGGAAGGGGATGAAGATGAAGAGTAAGGGGTGGAAGAAGAGGGGAGATACAAAGAGACAGACTTCAGAGTTCTCGGGGACACGGATTGAAAAAAAAGACTAATATTTTAAAACAGGGGTTGGGATGAGCGATGAAATGCTTTTAATGTATAACAAATAAGTGTCCTAACGGGGAGGAGGAGGAGGAGGAGGAAGGGGAGATACAAAGAGACAGACTTCAGACTTCTCTGGGACACGGATTGAAAAAAAGACTTTAAAACGGGGGTTGGGATGAGCGATGAAACGCTTTTAATGTGTAAAAAATAACTGTCCTAACGGGAAGAAGATGCAACAGAACATTTTTCATTCTCACTTCAGATTTTGTATTCATCACCCTTAACAGAGAGGTGCAGGGATGTGCTATTTCTTCGTCGTCCCGTTTTTAAGACATTATTTGAGGCTTCTAACCAAAAACACACTCAGAAACCCATTGACTTTGGGATAAGCGAACCAAAATGCAGAAAAACGGACTAATCCCAGGTTTTTAGGACTCATTCCTGGCACCTCTCTATCAGTCACCAACATGCATGGAAGAAACTCAAAGCAATTTAATCCATTTCCCCCTTCTTTTTTTACCTTTTTAAAACATATTACGTTGAATATTGCGTGTGCGTGGAGCGTTAATGGTTTTTACCGTGAGGAGACTCGGAGGAAACAAGATGCAAAGAAACGGCTTCCTGGCACGTGGATTGTAAAGGACTAAAGTGCACGAGGACACATCAAACCAGTGGGCCAATAACCACCATGAGACTGGGAGGAACTGGTGAATACATATGTTTCTGTTTTAGATGCCGGTTATTAGTGATTGTGAAAACTCCAGATTGTAAACATGAACATGTATCTGCAAAAGTAATCAGAGGACACAATGTACTGTAAGGCCTTATAAGGACTCTATGGATGTGTTTCAGAAGTACTTTTTTATTTGTAATGAAAGTTTATCCCAAATAGCCTCGTTGTTACGACAACATTGGATCTGAGAACTTGTGAAAAATGCCAGTTTTATGTCTTGATTTTCACCAAATTGTCTCATTTATGTTTTAATAATAGTTTCATGACGTAGAGAAGTGTCTCTTTCATTGCACCGCATTAAAAGAGTCATGCCTGGAGCGTTTTAATGAACTTGTCTTATTTATAACAAGATATATAAACCAAGCTCTGGAGTCATTTTCCAACACCAGTGTGATCCTCTTTCCAAAAATACATGTTGTGCTTCACTTAAAACACTCCCTTTCTAATCTGATGGTAAAGAGGTGTTGAGGTGCACATACTAGACAGTCAGGTGCATCAGGTGCATCAGGTGCATCCTTTGAAGCTTTAAAACGACTTTCTTCTGGTCCGTTAGAGTTTAGGTTTTTAATAGAGCTGTGGACAAAGCATAAACGCTTGCAAATAATATGGAAACCTTAGAGAAATATTAACGCAAATTAATCACATTGCCAGTGAAATGGCAAAAAACTGCACTTATTTTATAGAAAAGGCTCTGTGTATGAATACTACACACAAAGTAGAAGTACTCAGGTCTTGTACTTGAGTAAAAGTAGAAGTACTCAGATATTATACTTGAGTAAAGTAGAAGTACTCAGACAGTAGAAAAGACTTGTACTTCAGTACAGTACTTGAGTAAAAGTAGAAGTACTCAGACAGTGGAAAAGACTTGTACTTCAGTACAGTACTTGAGTAAAAGTAGAAGTACTCGGACAGTAGAAAAACTTGTACTTCAGTACAGTACTTGAGTAAAAGTAGACTCAGATCTTGTACTTGAGTAGAAGTAGAAGTACTCAGATCTTGTACTTGAGTAAAAGTAGAAGTACTCAGATCTTGTACTTGAGTAGAAGTAGAAGTACTCAGATCTTGTACTTGAGTAAAAGTAGAAGTACTCAGATCTTGTACTTGAGTAAAAGTAGAAGTACTCAGACAGTAGAAAATACTTGTACTTCAGTACAGTACTTGAGTAAACCTACAGAGTTACTTTACACCACTGTTTGTCATGCATTTTCTCATCACAACACCCAAGTGTATTCCCTTTTTCTCCAACGAAATACAAGTAAATACTAGGATTTTAAACTTGTGATCAAACATTATTCCTCTTTCTCTGACCTAGATATCTACATATTTAGCCCACATGTTCTCTCCTCTGCCTTGTTTTGTTGTGGCTTTCAGTCCATCAGAGGGCAATGTGGAGCTACATGAATCCATCAAAGAATATCTTCCAACACCAACCGGTCTCTTCGTGTTCTCGCTCTATTTGACTTTTAGCAGCACAAACGGCTGATCCTGTAACCCGATGCTTGCAGGATTATTCACCATGACACTGAGAAATGTTGTGCAACGCCATGCAAATCCTTCTCCTCCTGCAGAGTAATCACTGTCATATCAAAACAAGAAGAAGCAAACTGTCGCTGGGTCAAATCTGACATCTTCCTTTATATGATTCATTGGATCAGAGTTAAAGAATAACCAACATTTATATCCGTGTTACCTCTTTGAAAGCTTTAAAACTGTTTTCTTTCCGTCTGTTAGACTTAAGGTTTTTAATAGAGCTGTCGACAAACGCTTGAAAATAATATTTATTATGACCAGAGATGGCAAAAGTAGACACACCCTTTACTGAAGTAGAAGTACAGATACTCGTGTTTAAAAATACTCTGGTAAAAGTAGAAGTACTGACTAAACTTCTTTACTCAAGTAAAAGTAAAGAGGCTTTGAAATGTACTTCAGTAAAAGTACCCATAACTAGCAGCTGTTTTAAAGAGTACCTGACCTCCCTTTATATTAATAGAACAATAATGTCATTGTTAGCTAATGAATGTTTCCATGCTGAACAACGGCAACATGACAACGTTTTCATTGGTCCCTCTTCTTTAGAGAAGACCAGGAAATGATGGATACACGGATCGTGTTCAAATCAATAGGCACGCAATGACTCTAAATAATAATGATCACGCCACCAAACACACATTCAGACTAAAGGAACCAGCCTGTTTGGAACATGGAAGAAGTAGAAAGTACAGGTATTTGGGTTCAACATGTAAGAAGTAGAAAGTACAGGTATTTGTGTTCAACATGGAAGAAGTAGAAAGTACAGGTATTTGGGTTCAACATGTAAGAAGTAGAAAGTACAGGTATTTGGGTTCAACATGTAAGAAGTAGAAAGTACAGGTATTTGGGTTCAACATGTAAGAAGTAGAAAGTACAGGTATTTGGGTTCAACATGTAAGAAGTAGAAAGTACAGGTATTTGGGTTCAACATGGAAGAAGTAGAAAGTACAGGTATTTGTGTTCAACATGTAAGAAGTAGAAAGTACAGGTATTTGTGTTCAAAATGTGAGAAGTAGAAAGTACAGGTATTTGGGTTCAACATGTAAGAAGTAGAAAGTACAGGTATTTGGGTTCAACATGTAAGAAGTAGAAAGTACAGGTATTTGTGTTCAACATGTAAGAAGTAGAAAGTACAGGTATTTGGGTTCAACATGTAAGAAGTAGAAAGTACAGGTATTTGTGTTCAACATGTAAGAAGTAGAAAGTACAGGTATTTGTGTTCAACATGTAAGAAGTAGAAAGTACAGGTATTTGTGTTCAAAATGTAAGAAGTAGAAAGTACAGGTATTTGGGTTCAACATGTAAGAAGTAGAAAGTACAGGTATTTGTGTTCAAAATGTAAGAAGTAGAAAGTACAGGTATTTGGGTTCAACATGTGAGAAGTAGAAAGTACAGGTATTTGGGTTCAAAATGTAAGAAGTAGAAAGTACAGGTATTTGGGTTCAAAATGTAAGAAGTAGAAAGTACAGGTATTTGGGTTCAAAATGTAAGAAGTCAAAGTGGTCAGAAAGATAAGTTGTGCAGTAAAGTACTGATACCAGAACAATGTATTTAAGTACAGTAACAAAGTATTTGTACTCCACTACTTCCCACCTCTGCTAATGATTAATTGCATCAGAGTTAAAGAGTAACCAATCTCAGCAGGAGGGTGTGTTCAGGTTCACACAGGTGAGTTTATGTTGTTTCAGCCCACACTCACCTGCTGCTTCTCACCTGGGAGGATCAGGGGAGAACATGAGACAGATTTAAAGGTAAGTTCACAAGTTATTATCACTTATGCTTGTGGAAAGAATGTATGTGTCTGTGTGTCAGAGACTAAACTGTAAAGATTTGTTTGTTTAAGGGCTGTAATGAGTAATTTCTCTTACGAAGAAGTCATTGTTTGTTTTTTGTCCAGACATTTGTTCACCTGCAGCTTCCTTACATGAGCTTTTAGATGTATTAAAGTATCATCTTGCAAAGACACCTCTCACCCTTTGAATGTACAGCAAAGGTCATGGGAACTGTTCGATAAATAAGAGATTTGATAAGGAAGTGTATAGAAAAGTGAGGCATTGTGTTAAAGGAAGAGTCTTTTGGGAAACACCGATGAGCTTTTTTAGGCAAATAACATTTTATATATATTCATGTCATGATCGTGTTTGTTGAATATATAGCTGGAGGCAGTTAGCTTAGTTTAGCACAATAACAGAACAGGTGTTTTGTTTCTCATTTGGACATGATTTCCTTTCTTAAGGTGCTATATTGGGTGGCTTTTTATGATTTTTTTTATTTAGGACTGAGTTAGACTGCTTATTTTCTTAATGCTAACATGAGCTAGCCGTTTTGTGGCGGTATAAATTGATAGCGTAATATTGGTCTTCTTATCTAACTGCAAGTAAATCAAATGACCGCATTGGTCAGATGTTGGTATTTACACATTTAGTTCAGGAGGATAATCTCCGTTAACATCACTTTATGATTTCTGAAGTAAAACGCTAACGTTAGGCTATAAAGGAACTACAGCACGGTCACATGACTTCACGTCACCACCGCTAAGCTAAAGGTGGCTAATGTTGGGCTATAAAGGAACTACAGCACGGTCACATGACTTCACGTCACCACCGCTAAGCTAAAGGTGGCTAATGTTGGGCTATAAAGGAACTACAGCACGGTCACATGACTTCACATCACCACCGCTAAGCTAAAGGTGGCTAATATTGGGCTATAAAGGAACTACAGCACGGTCACATGACTTCACGTCACCACCACTAAGCTAAAGTTGGCTAATGTTGGGCTATAAAGGAACTACAGCACGGTCACATGACTTCACGTCACCACCGCTAAGCTAAAGGTGGCTAATGTTGGGCTATAAAGGAACTACAGCACGGTCACATGACTTCACGTCACCACCGCTAAGCTAAAGGTGGCTAATGTTGGGCTATAAAGGAACTACAGCACGGTCACATGACTTCACGTCACCACCGCTAAGCTAAAGGTGGCTAATGTTGGGCTATAAAGGAACTACAGCACGGTCACATGACTTCACATCACCACCGCTAAGCTAAAGGTGGCTAATATTGGGCTATAAAGGAACTACAGCACGGTCACATGACTTCACGTCACCACCACTAAGCTAAAGGTGGCTAATGTTGGGCTATAAAGGAACTACAGCACGGTCACATGACTTCACGTCACCACCGCTAAGCTAAAGGTGGCTAATGTTGGGCTATAAAGGAACTACAGCACGGTCACATGACTTCACGTCACCACCGCTAAGCTAGAGGTGGCTAATGTTGGGCTATAAAGGAACTACAGCACGGTCACATGACTTCACGTCACCACCGCTAAGCTAAAGGTGGCTAATGTTGGGCTATAAAGGAACTACAGCACGGTCACATGACTTCACGTCCCCACCGCTAAGCTAAAGGCGGCTAATGTTGGGCCATAAAGGAACTACAGCACGGTCACATGACTTCACGTCACCACCGCTAAGCTAAAGGTGGCTAATGTTGGGCTATAAAGGAACTACAGCACGGTCACATGACTTCACGTCACCACCGCTAAGCTAATGTTGAGCTTGCTGACATTTAGTCGTCTCATTTAGACTCTTGTTAGCAACCTAACTGAATAAGAAGTTTGATTGTTGAAAAAACACTAGTGTGCGTACTTACTCTATGGTGTCATATATTCAGAATGTAGAGGTCATTTCTTACCAGGAAGTCAAGCTTTTTGGGCCACAAGCACTGAGCATAGTAATAATCGGGGCCCCGCCTCCAACGCTGTATCCAGTTCTCTTTTTGATCCATGGTTTGGTTTTCGTCTCCTTGCCTTTTATCCTCACAGCATCTCTTTAACCTTGCCTTGAGTCTGTCTCCACATTTCTCTCCCGTCACTCTGGAATTTTATCTGAGGGAAGCTCGGTGGTCGTTGAGTTGAAATCTGAGTTCGACAGCACCGGTTCAGATGGTCTGGACTCGGATAAAAGTCCTTATCTCCAGTGTGATCAGAGAAGGCTCTTTAGCTGAATATTTTACATTCTGTGTGTGTGTGGGTGTGGGTGTGGGTGTGGGTGTGGTGTGTGGGTGTGTGTGTGTGTGTGTGTGTGTGTGTGTTGTGTGTGTGTGTGTGTGTGTGTGAGGTGCACCCTTCCTGGAAAATGAGATTCATGTTGAAAACTGGACGAATTTTCCATTTTCTTCTGGACTTTTGAGGAGTTAGGGTTTCATACGTGGGGACAGAAGCTGGCGGTCTTCGATAATCGTTGACCTTTTTTGTAGCATACAGGACTCTTTAAAGTAGAGACACTACATACTGATATACACCTGAACATCTGCAGGAGAGGACTCTTTAAAGTAGAGACACTACATACTGATATTCACCTGAACATCAGCAGGAGAGGACTCTTTAAAGTAGAGACACTACATACTGATATACACCTGAACATCAGCAGGAGAGGACTCTTTAAAGTAGAGACACTACATACTGATATACTCCTGAACATCAGCAGAGGACTCTTTAAAGTAGAGACACTACATACTGATATACACCTGAACATCAGCAGGAGAGGACTCTTTAAAGTAGAGACACTACATACTGATATACACCTGAACATCAGCAGGAGAGGACTCTTTAAAGTAGAGACACTACATACTGATATACACCTGAACATCAGCAGGAGAGGACTCTTTAAAGTAGAGACACTACACACTAAGTAAAGTAAAATATTATTTGACCAGCGGATGACTCAGTACATCATAGTTATTGACATGGAGCAGAAACTATAATTGTTATTGTGGAAAAATAAAGTACAGTCATGGAAATCTGACAGGAATCAGTTGCCCTAGTTGTGTCTGCCTTAAAATATCAAGTATGAAGATTTACAGGAATGAAAACCCTGTGCCAACAGTAAGGCGTAAACATACGGGTGGGTGTGTGTGTGTGTGTGTGTGTGTGTGGTGTGTGTGTTTACATACCTGCAGCTCATGTAACACAAACATGTATTACAAGTGTTTCT